>SKCR01049695.1:0-55306 GCA_019454045.1 Zanthoxylum bungeanum
CAAGAATCGAGCAAACTGCTTGTCCAGTTTATTTTTCTGAAGACGCTGAGGAAAAGATGAATGTGGAGTGAATGTTTCTTGATCCTTTTTCCTTTGCTTCTTTTTCCTCCATCTGTGGGACTGCATCTTTTGAAATTTCTTCAATAGTTGCCTTGATTCCAACATCTTTGTTGATTTCAGTACCACTTTTTCAAAGTTATGGCTTGACATTGCTCTTTCCCTCGATTCCTTGGATTTGGTTCTGTGTTGCTAGGAAGGTTCCCTAGCGGTTTGTAACTATGAGAATTGGCCAGTTATCTAATTTGATTCTCCAATGCCTTTATAGAAGTAGATTGGCTTTGGTTGAATGCTGCTTGTGTATGATTTCTAAGGTCTAACCAAGATCGATTTAAGTGTATAAAAGTGTTAATACAACAAAGTTAAGTTGTGGAATACTCACTTTGATCGGCTTTTGCGATGCGAGGGACAACAAAACTTTCCTTCAAGCTTTCGGCCATGGCCTCCATGGTTGTCCTCCTTATGTTCTTCAAGCTCCAAGCTTTGTGTGTGATTCCATGCTCAAGGGTTTGTTTCCCTATCACCTTTGGATGACTCTTTATGTGCTAGCATTGGAGAAAAATGCAACAAAATTCCTCTATTCTTCACCTTGAAGCTCTCGGCATTGAGAGGAAAATAGAGAGAATTTTGGCCCTTGGTCGTGAGAGGGAGAGAGAAAAATGAAGTTGTGTTGGTTGGTTTTGATTTCAAAAATCAATTAAATGATATACCAAATTCAAAAAAGGTACAAGGCAATTAAAGTCTTCCAACCACCACCATCAATCACAAGTGACATACATCACATCACTCAAAGTGACAAGACATCCATCACTTGAATGACTAATGATGTGACGCGTGATGTGACTTGTGGGTCAAACTTAAATTCGAAATACGAGTGGGCCCGCAAACACTCCCGGGCTCGGGTTCGATAATTCCGAATTAATGAATTTTCTGTTGCGACGTAATTAAATCAAATTTAATTAAATAATTGTGCCTAGAAAAATTACTATTCACATCGCTAGCGAATTAATTCTAAATTAACTCGTTCGCCCGAATTAAAATCCAATTTCAATTCCGCGTCGAAATCCAATTTCGTATAATATATCGAATATATTAATTTATCAATTAATTTTAAATTAATCATTCTCTCTCTTTAAATAATATTTTATCCCAGATAAAATATCTCTGTAATTAATCCTAGATTAATTTTCTCTCTCTACTAATTAATCTCAGATTAATAATGTGCGAGTCATACGTCATCGGAGAATCTTCGGGAAGCGACCCATGAGATCCCCAGATATGTTGGCAGTAAATCTGGTCGTCGGACTATCCGAACACGTACGTAACTAGTACTACATTTTTACCGATTTACAAGACATGGTTGGCTTCTAGCAAAGCACCGTGTCTACCCAATTCTCCAGAAATATTCTTAAAGGAATATGTAATCTGTATCAGGCGTAGTATATGTAGTATTGCGTATTGCAATCCAGTATCGGATGTCACGTGCTAGGCCTAGGGCTGGAATTGTGTCTGTCCCGTACGAAGCACATGTCGGATCTCTGGTAACTAGTCTTTATAATCGGATAAACATGACCTAGTCATAATATCCCGATGACTGCAGTACATAAGAGCACCATTTCCGTATCCTACGTGACCATCATCTCCATATGACTGAAGTGATACTTCCGTCTTGACATCACACCCAATACACTACGATTCTCAATATACCCAGAAGAGGCGTACACAGAATCGGTTAAAGCCCTGGACGACCAAAACCAAAGTATATTGATTGTCGCAAGTATTAGCGGTGCAAGTCTCAAGTTAAGACCAAATACATCTACCTGATTCAGACTTCCATAGACACATAGTTATACTATCAATGGAATTCTGAGGGGTTTATCCAAAGCGAAGCTGTTTCCGTACCATCGGTAAACACAACCTCCTATTACACTTGCATGAGTATCCAATACCCAAATATATGAGAACTATATCGTTATGATCCCACAACGCGCACAAGTGTGATACTAGTCTATTCCGCATTATCGATGTCTAATCTCGATAATACTGCGACTAGGGATTATTTAATGATTAAACCTTCGTGGATTGATATTGTCTCATATCATCTCAATCCGGAACTAATCATAAGGACTTTTATCATTTATATATCCCGGTAATCCAATTACAAATGATAAAAGAGCAATTTCCTTTGTCACATAGTTAATTTGTACAACAACATCATGTTCTGTACAAATAGTGATGCTATAGGTCATAATTGTCCAATAATCTCTCACTTGGCCTATAGCCAATCACTCAAGTGTCCTACACATGAACTATGTACGAGTCGCTCAAACTTCTGCTGAGAAAATGCTTTCGTCAGCGGATTTGTATGGTTATCATCTGATGCGATTTATTTGATCATCACATCGCCACGATGTATGATCCGACGAATCAGATGAAATAATTGAAGTATATATTTGGATCGTTGATGAGACTATTAATTCTTTAGCCTGTGATGTAGCCTAGCTCAGCTACTAACAAAACTATTCCTAATCTAATTAGGATTATTATAGATCCAAATGGCTTATATTGCTGCCTCAGCTGCAGCAATATTTCGCTTTTGTTGTTTATTTGGTAACAGTATCTTGTTGGAAGATTTACAGCTCACTGTTCCGTTATTCAAACTATGTAGTACCCATTTTATGACTTATAGTCATTTTTATCGGTTTAGGAAACTTGCAGTAGTGAACCCAGTCACTTCAAGTTCTCATTCTCCATAACTTAAGAAAGCATCCTTAGATCATCTAAGATACTCAAGGTTGTTCTTAACATCAATGTTGGTTTTATTCTAGGTCCCAAGATCATCAAACAAGCATGAAGATGTGTGAAATACATATCAAAGAAGTTGCGGAATACTTACATTGATCGGTTGAGACGATTTGAAGACAAACAAAATGATTTTCTCCTTCAAAGTGGCGCCAATAGCAGTGCAGTCCACTGCTCACTGTTTTCAGTTTTGAGCTGAGATTTTAAGCTTCGAATCTTCGTCGTTGATTCCCGGCTCGTGGGTGAGTTTCCCTAACACCTTCGTATGCCTCATAGGAGTGTGCTAGCACTTGGATCTTGCCACAAAACCCTAAAAATGCATCATCATTTTCGGCCAACCTAGGGCAGTTTCTGCCTTGGGCGTGACCTTTGTTAGAAGAAAAGAGAGATGGATGAGAGATTAGGTTAAGGGAAAATGGTGTCAACATTTCACTTATATATTTTCCAAAAATACTAAAGCAATTACCATTTATTTTATGCTTTCTAAAAACAATAAAACAAATGTAATAATGTTTACTTTATTCTTTTACCCTTGGTAAAAGGTGAAAAAGAAAAGGCTTTCACTTTTCCAAAAAGTTAAAAGTCTTTTCCCCCCAAAATTTCCCTCCAAATTTTAAAGGTCAAAGTCAAAGAGTCAAAGTTACTTTTCCAAAAAGTGATTTGACTTTTATGACTTGCGATGTGATTTGCGATGCGACTTGCGGCACGTGATTCAAAATCGACGTAACTTCGCAAACACATTCGAGCTCGGTTTCGATAATTCTAAATTAACGATTTTCTCGATGCCTCGTTAATAAATCCAATTTACTAATCACGTCGCTCGAGAATTAATTCGAAATTAATTCAAGTGCCCGAATTAAAATCTAATTTTAATTCCTAATCGAAATCCAATTTCGTTTAATATATCGAATATATTATTTATCGATTAATTCCAGATTAATCGTTCTCTCTCTTTAAATTGATATTTTATCCTAGATAAAATATCTCCGCAATTAATCCCAGATTAATTTTCTCTCTCTTCTAATTAATCCCAGATTAATATATAATGCGAGTCATACGTCATCGGTGTATCATTGGGAAGCGACCCATGAGATCTCCGGATATGTTGGCAGTAAATTCGGTCGTCGGACTATCCGAACACGTAAGTACCAAGTACTACGTTTTACCGATTCACAAGACAAGGTTGGCTTCTAGCAAAGCGCCATGCCTACCCAATTCTCCGGAAATATCCTTACAGGAATATATTGATCTGTATCAGGCGTAGTATACATCGTATAGTGCATATCGATCTAGTATCGGATGGTCACGTGCTAGGCCTGGGGCTGGAGTTGTGTCTGCCCCGTACGAAGCACATGTCGGATGTCTGGTAACTAGTCTCTATAATCGGATATACATGACCTAGTCATAATATCCCGATGGCCGCGCAGCACTTAAGAGCACTAATACCGTATCCTACGTGACATCATCTCCACTATGACTGGAGTGATACTTCCGTCTTGACATCACACCCAATACTCTACGATTCTCAATATACCCAGTATTGGCGTACACAGAACCGGTTAAAGCCCTGGACGACCTCAACCAAAGTATATTGATTGTCGTAAGTATTAGCGGTGCAAGTCTCAGGTTAAGACCAAATACACCTACCCTGATTTCGGACTCCCATAGACACATAGTCATACTACCAATGGGATTCCGAGGGGGTCTATCCAGAGCGAAGCTGTTTCCCGTACTATCGGTGAAACACAACCTCCTACTACACTTGCATAAGTATCCAATACTTAAATATATGAGAACTATGCCCGTTATGCCCTCACAACGTGCACAAGTGCAATACTAGTCTTTTACGCATTACCGATGTCCAATCTCGATAATACTCTGACTAGGGATATTTAATGATTAATCCTTTGTGGACTGATACTGTCTCATATCATTCTCAATCCAGGAACTAATCATAGGGACCTCCTATCATTTATATATCTAAGGTGATCTAATCACAAATGATAAGATAGCAATCTCCTTTGTCACATAGTTAATTTGTACAACAACACCATGATCTGTACAAATAGTGACGCTATGGGTCATAATTGTCCAACAATCTCCCACTTGGCCTATAGCCAGTCACTCGAGTGCCTAACACCCGAACTATGTACGGTTCGCTCAAATTGCTGAGAAAAGGTTTTCGTCAGCGGATTTACATGATTATCGTCTGACGCGATTTATACGATCATCACATCGCCACGATGTATGATCCGAACGAATCAGATGAATATCGAAGTATATATCTGGATCGTTGATGAGACCATTAATTCTTTAGCCTATGCTGACGCCTAGCTCAGCTGCTAACAGAACTATATCTAATCTAATTAGATTTATTATCGACCCAAATGGCTTATATTGCTGCCTCAGCTGCAGCAATAATCCGCATTTGTTGTTTATATGGTAACAGTATCTTGCTTGGAAGATTTCCAGCTCACTGTTCCGGTATTCAAACTTTACAGTACCGTTTGCGACTTATAGTCGTCTTTATCGGTTCGGAAACTTGCTACAGCGATCCCAGACACTTCAAGTTCTCCTTCTCCATAGACTAAGACAGCATCCTTAGTTCTCTGAGATACTAACGGATGTTCTTAACTTCAATCCAGTGACTATCACTCGGATTGGCTGATTGTGTCTCCATACGCTCAAAGCGTATGAGACACCAGGTCACGTACATTTTAAATGTACAATTTCTCAGAGAGTGTTAACAACTTTAAATCTATCCCAATAGATCTTTATTCCTAGAATAAAGGTTGTTACTCCTAAGAATTCTACGGAGAATTATTCGAAAGCCAAGCTTTCGCCGATTTTTTATGGGAATATCATTTCCAAGAAATGACATATATTATCATTATTTTATACAGGACATTCATTGTCAGTGCGCTCCCACTAACCTCCTTATATACACAAGAATTATTTTCGTTTTGAATTAAATCATAAACCATTATGATTACATCAAAACGTCAGCTCCAAGAACCTTATGCTTGCTTCAATCCAAACATGGATCGAACAACCCGCAAACCTAGTTTGCTGGTTTAGGTACGACAAAATCGTCAGGATGTTATAAACATCCTCCAAAAGTTTCCGTTTAAGGAAAGCGATTTTGATCTTTAACTGACACATTTCATAAATGAAATATGCAGTATCAGCAAGCATCATCCAAATGGATTTACCGTGGCAACAGGTAAAAGGTTGAACCGTAATCAACACAATGTTGATAACGATACCTTTTCGTTAAAAGCCTAGCTTTGTACGTTGGTATGTTGCCATCCATGTATGTCTTCCTTGAAGACTTATACTGTACCAGAGGCATAATGCCTTGTGGTACATCAACTAGTGTCCAAACATAGTTGGTATACATGGAATCCATTTTGGACTCATGGCACTTTGCCATAAAAGGGAGTCGATACCTTGTATCACTTCCTCAAACGTAGTCGGTTGGTCTACCTCAATAAGATTGACATCTTTATGAGGTGAGATCAGAAACCCATACCCCAGGTTGTTTTCTGATTCTCTCCGATCTACGCGGTTCTTGTGTATTCGAAGATTAATGGTATAGTTTCATCCTTGATGAACTATCTGTGTTCCATTAAGGACTTCGTGCCTTGAACAGTATTACTCCGACTTTCATCGAGTTATACCATCCTCCCACTTACCACTGCATATCGGTATTCCTCTTAGGAAAACCGCATGGTGAGCAACAATAACATTGTTCTCTCGTGAGATGCAAAAGTACTATACTTATGGTTTCCCCTAGGATAACCTATAATTGGCACTTATCCTATTTGGGTTTTAGTTTGGTATCATCCAAACATATGCCTAGCATACCCAAATCATCAGGAATGAGAAACCCGGTTTCTTTCCCGTTCATATCTAATATGATATCTGTCAAACAGATTTATATGGAACCTTATTCTAAATAAGTATTGCACTGTTAATGCATATCCGTTGAAGGAAATGGTAGCTCAGAGCGACTCATGATTAACCTTATCATGTCCAACAAAATTCGGTTTCTCCGTACGGACACACAGTCAAACTGACGTGTCTCGGGAGGAGTCCTCATTGAAAGAATACTATACTCTTTCACGTATGTTTGAAACTTACTGCTTAAGTATTTTCCATCACGGTCTTACCGCGACGGTTTAATACTTTAGACGATCTGTTTGTTTACTTCGTGTCGAAACTCAAAAGTTATCGATTTGTGTTCTTCAAAAGAAACACATAACCATAACGTGATGCCACATCCGTTAAGGTCACGAAATATTCATATTCATATCTAGTATTGCTAGATATGGGCCCACTTACTTCACTATGAATAGGGCTAACAGATCGGTGGCACTATTACTATTACCAAGTAAATAGTGTTTCAGGTACTTTACCTAATAAACTAGATTCGTAGACTTTATTTGAATAGTCAAATCAGTCCTAGTACCCACTCTTCAAAAGCGTGGATATACGAGTCTTGTTTAATTGTGTCCCAGACAACAATGCCACAAATAAGTCTCTACTGATCAAATCAGTTTGAGCTATATATTTGTCATTTTATATGTTTGAGATTTTATTTATATTCAAAATATAAATTCTGTTACTCACATCTAATGTGTTTATCTTAATATCATTCTTTATATAATGAAACACTTTAGTGTTCTAGAATATAAAGGTCTATCCGCAACGGATTAAACACTGATATAAAGATAATGTTTCTAGTCAAACTAGTTACATTATAACAGTTCCTAATTTAAGTACATACCCAAAAGGTAGTTCTAAACTTAGGATTCTACGGTCGAAACAGCGACTTTCGTCCCGTTTCCGATTCGCAGATTAATCTCAGCTTGAAGTCAGTATCCTGCTCACAGCAGATTCTGAACATCAATCCATATAATTTATGTACCATACTAAGTATTTTAAAATCCAATTTTAATACTAGTAATAGACATAATATTGACAAACATTCTTAAAGTCAGAGCCTTGCCCTTTCTTTAATTCCTTCGTGTCTGCCATATCCAAACGGCAGTCACTTTAGGATATGTCATTTATCTTCCCAGAAGATCATAATGATTTTGCCTTTGCCCTTTCAAATATTTCAGAAGCCTTTGGCCAAGCCTTGGGTTTCTAGAATATTGAAGTATGGTGCGCCTTGCGCCACTTACCTAATTGCAAAGTTTGACTTTATCTCCTCGAGAATAGTCTTTAACCCTCCAAGAGTTATTTATTGCAATTTTAATACTTCTTAAATCTAATCATAGATTTATGACAAGTATATCGAATTAAGCACTTAAGTTATCATCACATAAATCTTCCAAAGATTATGCTCTACTATTTGCTTAATTCCTGGCTTAGGCATAATAGGTATTTTATCAAATAAAGTAACTTATTATTTATTTCCAGGACCATCCTGAAATTATTCCCAATTAAAATATAGTCGTTTAAATACATTTTCACCTAGGATTATGTTTTAAACACTAATCTTTCATTCATCTTGATTCTAATAGTCCAACTATTTAATCAACGATTTGTGGTACTATGTATTATATTGATTATTATAGTCCAACTATACAATCAAATATAATTTAAATCAATTAACCTCAATTACATTGATTACTATAATCCAATTATAAAATCAACTGTAAATGAAATTAATTAATTCAAATATATTGATTACTATAATCCAATTATATAATCAACTATAATACAGTCCAACTGCTTATTAAAACAACAATTTAAATATTAGTCCAACTAACATTTAATTTATATGACGAATAATTTGAATGAGCGCGTATGGCAAGTAATTAAACGAATATTGCAAATTCAATTCTTGCCTCCCACTATTTTTCGGCGAGCCTCTAACCCTCTGTCGAGTACTCGGGAAACCGTGTTTCCTAGTGGGCTAGGATCCCGTTAAATATCACACAATCTTGACTTTGGCCAACAAATTGTATGATAATTAACTAGGTAGATCTCAAAGATCAATTGGATCTCATCCAATTCCTAGATCCAGTAGGGAGATATCCAAGTCTAAACATATATCTTATATATGCCAATACATCCAATGTATTACCTAACCTTTTTCCTCTGAATCAACTAAGTCTTGGCTTTGGCACAACAAACCTAATGATCCCAGTCAAGCGCGACCCATTGACCATGGAAAGCTTCGTAATCAATGTCGATGGACAAGAAGTGGTCTTGACTTTGGCCAACAAACCACAACTTGGACAAGACACCAATATAGAACAAAACTCTCGTGATTCAAACACATCTTCGACGGACAAAGGGCTTGACTTTGGCCAACAACCCAATGCCAGTCTCGGATCTTGAGTAAGAATCACTCAATGGAAGGAAAAACGCATGATATTTGATGAGGGTTTTTCGCGTGCAAATTGGCTACCAATTTATTATCTTTGTTTAGGTCTCATCATCATACACCCTTAAACATGCATTCTAAACACATAATAAAGCGCATATGAAAATAAATAATAATGATATGCGGATGGATACTTAACACATTGATCCTAGATCAAATCTCTCCCTTTCTCTCTCAAACTAGCACTTGTATTACTTCTACCCGTTAAACTACACTTCTAAAGAAACCTCATTTACATTGAGGGGAATAGGTGAGAAGAGAATACAAAGAGAATAGAGGTGATAAGGCTGGACACGCAGGTCCAATTTAATAAATCGAATTTATTACAACAATTTCCAAAATTGCCCCCACCCGACTAATATCCATCCGATATACATTATTCATTCATCACAACCATGTATTCACACAAGCATGTTATCAATCAATCTAATCAAATTAATTAATCTGATAATTAGTGATCATCCAATGTTCAAACAACGATTTGATTTTGCGCGAGTCAAACTCGTTTTTGCGAATAAGTACTCAAAGTACGAATTCTCGAATTAAATTAAACTACAACATTAAATCCAATTTAATATGTATTTAATACTAATTCACTTATTTAATTCCAAATTAAATATTACACTTTATTAATAAACCTTTTACGACTTAAATTCCAAATTTAATCGTTACGGGTCTCAAAGCCCGATTAACGTCCAACGTCAATTTAATTCAAGTCCAATGGGCTTTAAATTAATTTCTTTAAGGCATGGGCTTTGGCAACCAAAGCCCAATCAAGGAGTAACCCCATAAGCCAAGAAATCAATTTTGGCCCATTAGGCCCAATTAAACTTTAAAGGTTTATAAGTCACATTTGGGCTTTAAGGAAGTGGTTTTGGGCCCAATTGGATCCAATCCAATTTGCCTAAACCCAACTTTGTACAACAAAGCCCAATAAGCCCATTTACAACTTTAAAAGCCCAAATCAATTTTAAGGCCCAATTAATTAAATTACCAAATTCCAAATTTCCAATTTAATTACCTAAAGTGTATATCATGATTAATCACCCAAATCAATATTTCCAAAACATCAAATTAGTCCAATTAATCATGCTTTTTTCATCATCATCACATGTCCAACACATTAATGAAAAATCAAACCCATTTACATGCTTCAAGTCTCGGCCAAGGGAGATAATTTTGTCCGATTTGAATTCAATCCAATTAATTACACAATCGACATCGAATTAACTTCCCGAATGATTTCATACACATCCAATGTTCAAAAATCAAAAATACCAAGACATTAAAGGGCATATTATATTCGGCCATCATAAACATTTTGGGGATTTTGTTCAATTCAATATTAAATCCAATTCAATCTTAAATTAACATCATCCAACATCATTACAACTCATCCAATGAATCAAAATGAAAAATTCCAAGAATCCCAAAATACCTAATGTATTCGGCCAACATGAATATTTGGGAAAAATTGATCCAATCATTATTTCATTAAATTGATCCAATCAATCTTCAATACAACATGTATTAAGCATACTTAATCATCCAATTTCATAAAATCATGCTCAAATTCAAAATACCCAATTTTAAGCCCTAAAAGTTTCATGCTTGAACCTAGGCTCTGATACCATTGTTGGTTTTATTCTAGGTCCCAAGATCATCAAACAAGCATGAAGATGTGTGAAATACATATCAAAGAAGTTGCGGAATACTTACATTGATCGGTTGAGACGATTTGAAGACAAACAAAATGATTTTCTCCTTCAAAGTGGCGCCAATAGCAGTGCAGTCCACTGCTCACTGTTTTCAGTTTTGAGCTGAGATTTTAAGCTTCGAATCTTCGTCGTTTGATTCCGGCTCTCGTGGGTGAGTTCCCTAACACCTTCGTATGTCTCATAGGAGTGTGCTAGCACTTGGATCTTGCCACAAAACCCTCAAAAATGCATCATCATTTTCGGCCAACCTAGGGCAGTTTACTGCCTTGGGCGTGACCTTTGTTAGAAGAAAAGAGAGATGGATGAGAGATTAGGTTAAGGGAAAATGGTGTCAAACATTTCACTTATATATTTTCCAAAAATACTAAAGCAATTACCATTTATTTTATGCTTTCTAAAAACAATAAAACAAATGTAATAATGTTTACTTTATTCTTTTACCCTTGGTAAAAGGTGAAAAAGAAAAGGCTTTCACTTTTTCCAAAAAGTTAAAAGTCTTTTCCCCCCAAAATTTCCCTCCAAATTTTAAAGGTCAAAGTCAAAGAGTCAAAGTTACTTTTCCAAAAAGTGATTTGACTTTTATGACTTGCGATGTGATTTGCGATGCGACTTGCGGCACGTGATTCAAAATCGACGTAACTTCGCAAACACATTCCGAGCTCGGTTTCGATAATTCTAAATTAACGATTTTCTCGATGCCTCGTTAATAAATCCAATTTACTAATCACGTCGCTCGAGAATTAATTCTAAATTAATTCAAGTGCTCGAATTAAAATCTAATTTTAATTCCTAATCAAAATCCAATTTCGTTTAATATATCGAATATATTATTTATCGATTAATTCCAGATTAATCGTTCTCTCTCTTTAAATTGATATTTTATCCTAGATAAAATATCTCCGCAATTAATCCTAAATTAATTTTTTTCTCTCTTCTAATTAATCCCAGATTAATATATAATGCGAGTCATACGTCATCGGTGTATCATTGGGAAGCGACCCATGAGATCTCCGGATATGTTGGCAGTAAATTCGGTCGTCGGACTATCCGAACACGTAAGTACCAAGTACTACGTTTTTCCGATTCACAAGACAAGGTTGGCTTCTAGCAAAGCGCCATGCCTACCCAATTCTCCGGAAATATCCTTACAGGAATATATTGATCTGTATCAGGCGTAGTATACATCGTATAGTGCATATCGATCTAGTATCGGATGGTCACGTGCTAGGCCTGGGGCTGGAGTTGTGTCTGCCTCGTACGAAGCACATGTCGGATGTCTGGTAACTAGTCTCTATAATCGGATATACATGACCTAGTCATAATATCCCGATGGCCGCGCAGCACTTAAGAGCACTAATACCGTATCCTACGTGACATCATCTCCATTATGACTGGAGTGATACTTCCGTCTTGACATCACACCCAATACTCTACGAATCTCAATATACCCAGTATTGGCGTACACAGAACCGGTTAAAGCCCTGAACGACCTTAACCAAAGTATATTGATTGTCGTAAGTATTAGCGGTGCAAGTCTCAAGTTAAGACCAAATACACCTACCCTGATTTCGGACTCCCATAGACACATAGTCATACTACCAATGGGGTTCTGAGGGGGTCTATCCAGAGCGAAGTTGTTTCCCGTACTATCAGTGAAACACAACCTCCTACTACACTTGCATAAGTATCCAATACTTAAATATATGAGAACTATGCCCGTTATGCCCTCACAACGTGCACAAGTGCAATACTAGTATTTTACGCATTACCGATGTCCAATCTCGATAATACTCTGACTAGGGATATTTAATGATTAATCCTTTATGGACTGATATTGTCTCATATCATTCTCAATCCGGAACTAATCATAGGGACCTCCTATCATTTATATATCTAAGGTGATCTAATCACAAATGATAAGATAACAATCTCCTTTGTCACATAGTTAATTTGTACAACAACACCATGATATGTACAAATAGTGACGCTATGGTTCATAATTGTCCAACAATCTCCCACTTGGCCTATAGCCAGTCACTCGAGTGCCTAACACCCGAACTATGTACGGTTCGCTCAAATTGCTGAGAAAAGGTTTTCGTCAGCGGATTTACATGATTATCATCTGATGTGATTTATATGATCATCACATCGCCACGATATATGATCCGAACGAATCAGATGAATATCGAAGTATATATCTGGATCGTTGATGAGACCATTAATTCTTTAGCCTATGCTGACGCCTAGCTCAGCTGCTAACAGACCCTGGAGTGATAGTTCCTAAACTTAGGTATCTACGGTTAAAACAGCGACTGTCGTCCCGTTTCCGATTCGCAGATAAATCTCAACTGAAGTCAGTATCCCGCTAATCAGCAGATTCTGCATATCAGTACATATTTATGTACCACATTTAGTATCTAAAATCCAATTTTAATACTAGTAGTGAACATGTTTATGGCAAACATATTTGAAGCTGGAGGCTTGCCCCACTTTCACTTCCTTCGCGTATGCCTTGTCCATACGGCAGTCACGCTTTAGTGACCCCGTTTGCCATAGTTTAGGCAGACATTTTGGGATATGTCATTTTTCTTCCTAGAAGACTATGACGATTTTGCCTTTGCCCTTTTCCATACCCAGAAGCCTTCGGCCAAGCCTTGGCATTCTGGAATGTCGAAGTAAGATGTGCCTTGCGCTTCTTGCCTATTGCAAACTCTGGTTTTGACTCATTGAGCATAGCCATTAACTCTCCAAGAGTTTTCTATTGCATTTTGAACTTCTAAGATCCAAGAATAGATCTATGAAGATCCTTCAATTTCATTATCATACTATAAGGATCTAATCCTTAATTATGAATAAGAAATTAAGGAGTCTTTGCGGCAAGCATAACAGATTAAGCACTAAAGTTATCATAACATGAATATTCCAAATATCATGTTCTACTATTTGCTCAACTTTGGGCTTAGGCCCGAGATGTTACTCTATCAAATAGAATAACTTCTCAGTTCTCAGGACTATCCTGAGGTTTTATTCCCATTTTGAAAATTAAAGCCGTTTAAAGACATTTTCACCTAGGATTATGTTTTAAACGTTAATCTTTCAGTTATCTTGATTGCTATAGTCCAACTATCCAATCAACGATTTCAGGTACTATTAAATATAATGATTACTATAGTCTAACTATATAATCAACTATAATTTAATTGGTTAAATTCAAATATATTGATTACTATAATCCAATTATATAATCAACTATAATTGAAGTAGTTTGAATACAGTCCAACTGTTTAATTAAAACAACGATTAAATATTAGTCCAACTAATATATTAATTTTTAATTGACGAAAAATTTGAAATGAGCGCGTATTGGCAAATATCTAAACGAATTTGCAAATTTAATGCTTGTCTCCCACTATTTTTCGGCGAGCCTCTAACCCTCTGTTGAGTACTCGGGAAACCTTATTTCCTAGTGGGCTAGGATCCCGTTAAATAACACACAATCTTGACTTTTGCCAACAGATATTATGATATTTAATTAGGTAGATCTCTAAGATCAATTGGATCTCATCCAATTCGTAGATCCAATAGGTGGACATCCAAGTCCGAAAAATATATCTTATATATGCCAATATATCCAATATATTGCTTAACCTTTTTCCTCTAAATCAATTAAGCCTTGGCTTTGGCACAACAAACTTAATGATCCTAGTTAAGCGGAACCCATTAACCTTGGAAAGCTTCGTAATCGATGTCGATGGACAAGAAGTGATCTTGATTTTGGCCAACAAATCATAACTTAGACAAGACACACGATATGAAACAAAGCCTTCATGATTCAAACACATACGCGACGGACAAAGGTCTTGACTTTGGCCAACAAACCAGTGCTAGTCTTGGATCTTGAGTAAGAATCACTCAATGGAAGGAAAAACGATTAATATGTTGTGAGGGTTTTTCGCGTAATTGGCAACCAATTAATTATCTTTGTTAGGTCTCATCATCATACACCCTTAAACATGCATTCTAAAAACATAATAAGGCGCATAAATAAATATAATAATGATATGCGGATGGATACTCAACACATTTTGTTCCTAGAACAAATCTATCCCTTTCCCCTCTCCCGCTAGCACAATTCTAACCCAATTACATAACACTTCTAAAGAAACCTCATTTACATTAAGGAGAATAGGTGAGAAGAGAAATACAAAGAATCAAGCGGTAATAGGCTGGACACGCAGGTCCAATTAATAAATTCTAAATTTATTACAATAATTTCCAAAATTGCCCTCACCCATCTAATATCCATCCGATATTCATTATTCATACATCGCATTCATATATTCACACAAAACATGTTATCAATTAATCTAATCCAATTAATTAATCTAAAATTAATGACCATCCAATGTTCAAACAACGATTTGATTTGCGCGAGTCCGACTCGTTTTACGAATAAGTACTCAAAGTACGAATTCTTGAATTATATTAAACTACAATATTAAATCCATTTAATTTGTATTTAATACTAATTCTATATTTAATTCTAAATTAAATAATTACACTTTATAATGTGCCTTTACGACTTAGATTCTAAATCTAATCTTTACGGGTCTCAAAGCCCATTTAACATCCAATGTCAATTTAATTAAAGTCCAATGAGCTTTCAATTAATTTCTTAAGGCTTGGACTTTGGTCAACATGTGTCAAACCCAAATACCAAAGCCCATTTAAGGAATCACCCTTATTTTCCAAGAAACCAATTTAGGCCCATTAGGCCCAATTAAAATATTAAAGGCCCATTAAGTCATATTTGGACTTTATGGATATGGTTTTGGGCCCAATTGGATCCAACCAATTTAGCTTAAACCAAACTTGACCCAACTAAGTCCATTAAGCCCAAATACAACTTTACAAGCCCAATTCCAAATTTGGCCCAATTAATTAAATTACAAAATTCCAAATTTCACAATTAAACTAATCTAAAGTGTATAGCCATAATTAATTAACCAAATTAATATTTCCAAAACACCAATTTACTCAATTAATTATGCTAATCATCATCAACACATGTCCAACATTTTTGAATCAAAAAATCAATCATTTTCCATGCTTTAACTCACGGCAATTAGGGTTTTATTGTCCGATTCCGAATTCAATCCAATTAAATCCTAAATCAACATTTCCTAAGTGTTTCAAACTCATCCAATGATTCAAAAAACAAAATTACCATGACTTTAGGGTAAGTTAAACTTTCGGCCAAGCCAATAATTTGGGGAAAATTTGATCCAATTCAATTTTCATCAAATTGATCATGCATAACACTATGTTATCATCATTCAAGCATACTTAATCAAACAATTTCATCAAATATAATGAAGATTGTGTGAGATGTAAACCCCAAGTGTTTTTGTTTAAAGAAGATTTAAAACACACTTGAGCACTCATAAATATAATGAAGATTGTGTGAGATGTAAACCCAAGTGTTCTAAGCTCACTACTCAATATATGAAGGTGTAGTGTGTATGAGCTTGTATGAGAGTTTAAATATATGAAGGTTTAAGACACTCTTTTATTTGCCTTGGTATAAAATATATGAAGGTTTTCTAAGTCTCTAACCAAGCACAAATGAGTTGGGGTTCTATTTATAATAAAATGAGCAGCAAATTCCAACTCACAGCTAGTCCGGTTTGGATACTGGTATACCGGACTGGATTTCCAACGGATACTAACGGCTATATGACCGTTAGACAAGTATACGTTAGACCGGTATGAAAACCGGTATGAGGACCGGTATGGTCCGTGCCGGTTCCAGTATGTGTGCACAATGAAGAACTTGACCGGTATGGTCACCGGTATATAGACCGGTTTGGGGCTTGCCGGTTCCAGTAAGGGAACTAGTCGTTGGGCTCACCGATATGGAAACCGGTAAGGTCTATGCCGGTTCCAGTGAGCATGCATAACAGAGCATCTCACCGGTATGGATACCGGTAAGGGACCGGTATGCCGGTCTCAGACCAAAATGCAGAGTAATGAAGATTTTAAAGCATTTTGTCATGATCCTAATGCATCTAAGTGAATGTGCATGATCCCTATGAGCTTATGCATTTGAATATTACAATTCACATTACAAATTAAATCCTAAGCTAAGACTTCGCAATATATCTTCGTTTTGCCGCAAGTCTTCATATTCTCGCTCTTCACCCCATATGCTTCGACACTTTTTGTATTACTTCGTGTTTGCACGTCGAAGTCTTCTTTCTCGTTGACGTCATCAAAATCCATTATAACCGATTATGCAACCAAGTCGCCAACAATCTCCCCCTTTTTGATGATGGCAACCCCTTAAAACTTGTTAATACTTGTGAGCTTCTAGGAGTCAAATATTGACGATTTTGCTCCCCCTCAACATAAGCTCCCCCTCAATGTGTGATTGTCTTTAATATAACTCTATAACAACTTGACAAACACATTAGTACAATTACTCCCCCTTAAACCAATGGTGAGGGTAAAACAAGTTTTAATATCATTCTAATGATTTCTCCCCCTTTGACATAATCAAAAAGTGGAGAAGTAAAATTCTAATTGAAATGAGATACCAAATAAATATGTGCAATAAATAATGATACCAAAAACTTTTAAAAAATATGCACATTTGACATTTCCCCCTTTTTGCCATAAGATTTAAAAAGAAATCATGTATAATGTAATTTTCAAAAAAAATGTACCATATGATACCAATTAACATTTTATATCAATGTTTCAAATTATATCATTTTAAGCATAATTTCTCCTCAATTGTGATATCAAATAAAATAATTCATTACATATCATGATACCAACTAAAATCAATGAATTCACTTCAATGCATTTTTAATGATTGTCTTCTTATAAGTATCTTACCAATTAATGAACAATCAAAGTTCATGCTTTCATTTTCAATGGAAACTTATATCAATATACATGCATTTCATTTTCATTCCAATATGTTACATGGCAAAAGCATTTTTAATGCAAAATCAATCAAAAGATCACATACATGTAATTTAACTTTAATAAAATCAATGTGATACCAATTGATTTGAAAAAAGGTTTAAATGTATGATTAAGGCATTTACTGTTATCAAAAGAACAATTGATACCAATAGAAAGTTTAGTGCATTGCCTAATCACTTTGTATGCAAAAACAATTAACCAATTTAAAATATGCATACATACATTAAGAGGAAACGGTACCAATGTTTCCGTGAATACGGATTTTACCTTTACCGTTGCGATTCCTCGTCTTTTTTAGCCTTTGGGATCAATTTGGCAATTCTCTTTAAAGATCCATCCCCAAAGCTCCCCTTACAAATTTATCAATTACACTTCGGTACCCAAACTTTCTTGGGTCCATTGGGGTTAATTTTGATTCATTGAGGAATCCATGCATTCTTAATCACATTATTGTACATGCATTCAAAAATTTTATGTCCCTTTTTATTACATGCATAACATGTGTCATTTTCATTTTGAACATTCTTAGCATGAGAATCGGATGCCTTAACAAAATAATTCTTCAAAAATTTTCGTTTAATGTAAGGCCTATATCCTAATCCTTCTCTTTTAAATGCACATCTTTGGGGTCCAATAAGCATATTAAAATTTTTATGTCCCAATGTGAATTTGCTAATTATGTTTTACAAATCTATAACTTTTGTGTTTAATAACACATTTTCATTTAAAATTGATTCGCAATCGCATGTCTTAGAGCTAGATGGCAGATTTGATATGACATTTTCAAGTTCTAGCTTTTTCAATTTTAAACATGGATTTTCATCATTTAAGCATGCAATTTGTTTTTCATGTTTAGCCTTTAAGCATATCAAATCATTATCCAAAACATGAATTTTATCCATTGATGAGTGGTAAAACTATCACTATTTCTCACTCATTTAACTTAATATTTTGTATAGTTTCCTGAATTTTGTGAATATTTTGATGTGTTTTGTGTTATTTTGTAGATAAATAAAGTTTCAGGACATTCTGGAGGTGATTTGGAGCAAAATTGTGAAATTTGGTGAAATTTGGCAAAAAGGGTATTTTGGTGATTTTAGGCGTCCCGACACAAAGGGTATTTTGGTAATTTTGGGCATCCCGACACCGAAATAAAGTTTCAGGAGATTTTGGAGGTGATTTGGAGCAAAACTGTGAAATTTGGCAAAAAGGATATTTTGGTAATTTTGGGCGTCCCGACACCGAGGGTATTTTGGTAATTGCACCGCATGCCACGTGTCAAAAATTCAACGAGCCGTTTTTTTTAGCCACCATGCCACGTGTCGAAAATTCAGCGATCCAAAAAAAATAATAATAATAAAATAATAAAATAATAAAAAAATCAGAAAAATAATAATAAAAAATTAGATTTTTTTGCCTATAAATAGATTTTGAATTTTTAGTTTCAAATGTACCTCTTCCTCTGAAATCCTTATAAATAAATTGAGAGTTATTTTCTTTAGTCTCTTTTATTAAGTTTTATTTACGTTTGTAGTAGTAATTCTCTTCTATAAATAATAGTTTTCATTTATCCATGAGGAGCTAATTTCTCCATGCTGAGGTAACAAGGTAATTCTTTTACTTTTGCTATTTAGATTAATCTCCCTTAAAATATAATATATAAACTATTTAAAATCTGAATTAATAAAGGATACCGCCATTTCCGGACGGTTGGTTATTCAATTTAATCTGGTTAACCTGACTTAATGAGGATACCGCCACACTGGACGGTTGATTTAAGTTTATATTTCTGTTCCGCCTTATGGTTGGTATATTTGAATTTGACTTAATCAGGATACCGCCATTTCGGATGGTTGGTTAAAATATCACAAGATTATATATTATTTTATGGGAGATATCTAAATAGTGAATAGTAGAAGTTAATTCCTTTTACCTTAGCATTTCTTTTTATTACTTTTCAGCAATTTCATTTTATGTCTTTTAAGTTTATATCAACTTTAGTTATGTGTTGTAACTAAGTTAAATATCTAGGGTTGTGATAAAATCTAATATCACCGATTAAAAAAAGGGTTAGATTATAGTTTGGGTAACTAAAAGAATTATTTGTTGAGTCATAATCTTAATGCCTTTTTATTAACTGATCACTAATAAAATTGATTAGATAAAACTTAAAATGAACTAGACATAGAGATTTTAAGTTTAAAGACCTTATACTCAACAACCCACGATCTTCTTTAAGGATAGATAAACCTTTAATAGATTTCCTTACAGGATAGGAATATACCTGTTGGGCGGGGTAATCAATAATTGGAATTCAATCTTAATGAATCTAGGTAATTTAATTGACATAGACATATGGTTCAATTTGATTATTCTAGGTATTTGTAAATGATCATCGGAAGAGGCTTTTACATAATTTAGTGTTCTAGATTAATAATTCAATATTTTACCCAACTATGATATAACTACTTCATCTTTTAATAGATATTAGAAAGATTCACAACCCTAGATATTTGAGTCTTTTTATTTTCCTTATTATTTTCTTTTGTCTTTTTATTTATTTATTTATTTAGCAAATCTACAAATCAAATCATTTCAAGCAATCAATTCACTTCTCCTTTAATTAGATATTCGTAAATAAATAGTATCGACAATTAATAACAACAGTAGGAATTAAGTCCTCGTGGGATCGATATTTTTATACTACTTGAACGATACGTGCGCTTGTGTTATACATGTGTGTTTACGCCGGTCAAGTTTTTGGCGCCGTTGCCGGGGACTTATATTTCTTGAGTTATTAATTTTAAAGTTATCTAATTTACTTATATCTAATTTTCTTTATTATTATCTGTACTTTTTATTTCTCTCTTTTGTTTTCAGGTGATTAAAACAAATGGAACATTTTGAAAAATTACGAGCTTTACTAGAAAAAGATACACCCCAATTCCGGGAGCAACATTCCGATTTTCTGAGGCCTGTTGTCCAACCCAACAACTATCACTGGAAGCCAAAATCAAGCACTACTATATTTGCTCATCAGAATGAAATGGGGAGATGTGTAATATGTGATGGTAACCACCCGAGCAATCAATGTATATACCTTTCAGAGTGGCAGAATTATTGGAATCATTCAAGGTACGAAAAATCATCACATTTTCCATCTTATCCACCATCCATCTATGATCTTCATCAAGAACCAGATCCATCAGAGGAAGATCAGTTGAATGACATGCTAAAAGATTGGCTCAAGAAACGAGAAGCTCAATTTGATGTACAAATTCAGAGTCAAGCAGCGTCTATACAGAGGATGACAGATCAAGTTAGACAACTAACAGATAGCCTGAATCACATATCTCACGGAGCAAATTAAAATAATACTGAAGAAGCCTTCGAATATCCTGAGATTCATCATGACATCATAACAGAGGACGAGGCTGAGCTGTATCAAGAATCAGAGGTATCAGTTCAGGAGCCTGCACCAAAAAAGTCTCAATTTGATTTTTATTATTCTTCTGACTCTGACGAAGATGAAGATACTGAGTTTTTTGTACCAACTGCACCAACAAGGAATGATGAAACTTTCCATCCTCAGAATGCAGATCTTGGAGAATGCTTTGCACTAATGTTTGAAGACGATCTACCTAAGCCAATCAGTTCACTCAGATCAGAGGATGAAGACATAAAATCTGACATTTCTTTACATTCTCATATTGATACTTTTGAAGCATGCATTTCACAGATGACAAATGAATAACTGAATGCTGAGATCCTAAAATTCATCTGTGAAGAAAAGGTGGAGCAAAAAGCAGAGCAAATAGAGAAGCAATTGTCAGACAAAATTAAAGATACAGTGAATTCAGGCGAAACATCACTGTTTTGGGGAGTACAATTTAGAGATATTACTCAGAAACTTGACAGAATGGAAATTCCATTCCAAGTCAAGCATCATACAAGACCTCATGATTTTCTTTCTTTCTTTTCAGGAATTACTGGAGCAACAAAAGTTAAAAAGGTGGCACAAGCACTGAATGAGACAAAATTCTTTTTAC
The DNA here is from genome assembly GCA_019454045.1 of Zanthoxylum bungeanum. NCBI lineage: Eukaryota > Viridiplantae > Streptophyta > Magnoliopsida > Sapindales > Rutaceae > Zanthoxylum > Zanthoxylum bungeanum. The sequence continues at coordinate 22,020 of SKCR01049695.1, forward strand.
CACCTTACCATTGGAAGAGACCCTTCAAAAGCAACGCACATGGGAATGTCTTTAATAGGACATCCAAAACGACGCTGAAACCGCCTTGACAGATGGATTTCAGTCACGTCTGGCTGAAGACGAAAAATTTAGCGCTAGCAGGGAGGCAACCCATACAATTTATTATAATTTTTATATTTTGTGTATACATGTTGTAGAGTTTTGTGTGTTATTTTTGTAGAAAAAGCTCAACCAAAGCATAAGACAGAATGAATGGTGTTTGGCAAAGATAAAAGATAATTCATTAGTGATGGATGAGTAAGGAATGAATTCTTGAGACGCATCCTAATGAATTTATACTAAGTGAATGTCGTATTGCGTACACAATTCTGTTGCATTAATTATTGCTTTGATTTTCTTTTCTTTTGTTATTTTCTTTATTTTCACCGACAAGATCTAAACTTTTTGACTTTTCACGATTTATTTTAACGTTCATCTAATAATTGTCATTTGACAGGTACTAGTGCAATTATTACTCACCCTTTTCAGGATCTATAAATTCAGCTCGTCGGACCTCTCTTCTACACATCAAAATAAAAATTCAGATAAGAGAAAAATGGAAACAACTTCCAAAAGACGAGTTACTCATATCTATGTGTTTTGTGGATCAAATTCTGGGAACAAACCAGAATATATGGAGGCCGAGGAATTAATTGACCAACTTTTAGCATTTGAACCAAAAATCGACCCCATTCTTTCCAAGTTGAACTGGTCAGATAGCAATCGTGGAAAGAAGCGTAAATTGGACATAGATCTTAATCGGTAATTTTTCTACATTTCTGCTAACCAGGTATGATCTTCTAAACTCTTCTTTTACTATTTAAGACATTGGGAACAATGTCTCATTTAGGTTTGGGGGAGGAAATAATTGGTTAGTATCTTGTTTATTTTTATTAGATTTTTAGTCCTAAATTTTTCGAAAAATAAAAACAAAGGCATATTTAAAGCTAGGTGATGGTTTGGTGTCTTCCTTCACTCACTACCTCTCTATAAGGAAAAGCTGTGAAGGCACCTAGATAATCATTCACCTGTAGCTTGTTGTGATAGACTAGTTTGGATGACTCGTTGTTTATTCCTGACACCAAGCGATAAGAGCCTAAGAGGCTTGGGTATTTAAGTGAGCCTCGCTCCACCCTCCCTCTGGGGAATCTACAACGGGAAGTCCATTCAACAGTTAGTCACACACTATGACCAGTAAAAAGTTATTTCTTTATATTTATGTTTTGTTTTTATGTTGACTAAAAATGTGAAATTGGTAAGAAATAGCTGTGTAAGGAATTCTCACTCCTGGTACGTATTTTAAACCTATTTCGAAACAAGTTAATTTTTGTTTATTTCCTTTTGAATTATTTAATTTGTAAAATTCTCCATTAAACTGACTAAAATGGATCTTCATATACTTAGTTAGCAGATATTATCAACATACATAGTAACATACAAACATGAGGCGTATTTTGAAAATTTTGTAATATTCAGTACTGTAGTTTAATTGGAGGAAGCATCTTAAAAAGTAATGGAATAAAAAAAACAAAAAAAAAACAAACATTTGAGATCCGAGTTATTAAGTCTGTAAAGGTATTTTAATACCTAGTGCCCTAAAACCAACTGGTTTGGGAGTCATTGCCCAAAGCTCGCTACATGGATCAAAAAGATGCTGCAAATAAAATATATATATATATATATATCTGAAGTCTGAGTAATTAAGTCGTATGTGTGTTTTAACACCTGGTGCCTTAAAGCCATCTAGTTTGGGAGTCACCGACCTAAAGCTCACTACATAGATGAAAGATATTGTATATAAATAAAAAATAGAAAAAAAATCAAAGAAAAAAATCATAAAAATCATAAAATTTATTCCATTACTACAAAAGATGTGAAATCTAATAAAACTTTAGGACAAAACTATTACTCTCTTATCAACTGCACTTATGACTGTTGTGGGCAAAAATGAGTTGAAAAATACTTTGTTAGTTGTGTATATGAAGAATGGTAAAAATAATCGGAGAATCTACTTATTCAGTAATTTAGAATGAAACAAAACAACTAGTAACTTGGAGTAGAAGTTTCACCTAATTAGTCACTAACTTCTTTATTCTCCTTTCTCTTGTCTTTTTGCTTTTGTGTGCATTAGTTTCACTACCTTTTTACTTTTATAAAAATGTTTGTGGGTATCATTGCTGTAACCCTCACGAGACTATAGCTCGTCTACTAGAGACACCTAGGGGTTTAAAGGCTTGTTGCATATGCTAAATGCAATCGTAATTAAGGGTGGCAGAAAAGCCCGAAGCCAGCCCGCCCGGCCGGCCCGAGGTGGAAAAAGCCCGGGCCGGGCTTTCCAATTTTGGCCCAGGCCCGGCCCGGCCCGGGCCAAAATAAATAAAAATATATATATATATATATATATTTTAATATGTTTGTATCATTTTTATTTGTTTTTAGCATTTAAATTGTTAATTTATCAATGAATTTTGTGATTTATTTATAATTGTCTTTGTATATAGTGTAAATGTATTTTATATTTGTATATTTTTTTAATTTTTTAATTTTTTTTTTAAAAATTCGGGCCCAAAAAAAGCCAGGACCTGAGCCCGGGCCGGGCTTTTCCCGGGCCCGGGCATTTTTTTGTTGGCCGGGCTCGGGCCGGGCTTGGCAAAGCCCGGGCCCGGCCTGGCCCGTTGCCACCCTTAATCGTAATCCCTACGAAAATGGCTTAGTTAAAATTTTATTATGTTATTTTATTTTGCTCGAGGACTAGCAAAATGTTAGGTTTGAGGTGTGATGAGTGGTAAAACTATCACTATTTCCCACTCATTTAACTTAATATTTTGTATAGTTTCTTGAGTTTTGTGAATATTTTGATGTGTTTTGTGTTATTTTGTAGATAAATAAAGTTTCAGGACATTCTGGAGGTGATTTGGAGCAAAACTGTGAAATTTGGTGAAAAGGGTATTTTGGTAATTTTGGGCGTCCCGACACAAAGGGTATTTTGGTAATTTTGGGCATCCCGACACCGAAATAAAGTTTCAGGACATTTTGGAGGTGATTTGGAGCAAAACTATGAAATTTGGCAAAAAGGGTATTTTGGTAATTTTGGGCGTCCCGACAGCGAGGGTAGTTTGGTAATTGCACCGCATGCCACGTGTCAAAAATTCAACGAGCCTTTTTTTTAGCTACCATGCCACGTGTCGAAAATTCAGCGATCCAAAAAAAAATAATAATAATAAAATAATAAAAAAATAAAAAAATCAGAAAAATAATAATAAAAAATTGGATTTTTTTGCCTATAAATAGATTTTGAATTTTTAGTTTCAAATGTACCTCTTCCTCTGAAATCCTTAAAAATAATTGAGAGTTCTTTTCTTTAGTCTCTTTTATTAAGTTTTATTTACGTTTGTAGTAGTAATTCTCTTCTATAAATAGTAGTTTTCATTTATCCATTAGGAGCTAACTTCTTCATGCTGAGGTACAAGGTAATTCTTTTACTTTTGCTATTTAGATTAATCTCCCTTAAAATATAATATATAAACTATTTAAAATCTGAATTAATAAAGGATACCGCCATTTCCGGACGGTTAGCTATTCAATTTAATCTGGTTAACCTGACTTAATGAGGATACCGCCACACTGGACGGTTGGTTTAAGTTTATATTTCTGTTCCGCCTTATGGCTGGTATATTTGAATTTGACTTAATCAGGATACCGTCATTCCGGACGGTTGGTTAAAATATCACAAGATTATATATTATTTTATGGGAGATATCTAAATAGTGAATAGTAGAAGTTAATTCATTTTACCTTAGCATTTCTTTTTATTACTTTTCAGCAATTTCATTTTATGTCTTTTAAAGTTTATATCAGCTTTAGTTATGTGTTGTAACTAAGTTAAATATCTAGGGTTGTGATAAAATCTAATATCACCGATTTAAAAAAGGGTTAGATTATAGTTTGGGTAACTAAAAGAATTATTTGTTGAGTCATAATCTTAATGCCTTTTTATTAACTGATCACTAATAAAATTGATTAGATAAAACTTAAAATGAACTAGACATAGGGATTTTAAGTTTAAAGACCTTATACTCAACAACCCACGATCTTCTTTAAGGATAGATAAACCTTTAATAGATTTCCTTACATGATAGGAATATACCTGTTGGGCGGGGGTAATCAATAATTGGAATTCAATCTTAATGAATCTAGGTAATTTAATTGACATAGACATATGGTTCAATTGATTATTCTAGGTATTTGTAAATGATCATCGGAAGAGGCTTTTACATAATTTAGTGTTCCAGATTAATAATTCAATATTTTACCCAACTATGATATAACTACTTCATCTTTTAATAGATATTAGAAAGATTCACAACCCTAGATCTTTGAGTCTTTTTATTTTCCTTAGTATTTTCTTTTGTCTTTTTATTATTTATTTATTTAGCAGATCTACAAATCAAATCATTTTAAGCAATCAATTCAATTCTCCTTTAATTAGATATTTGTAAATAAATAGTATCAACAATTAATAACAACAGTAGGAATTAAGTCCTCGTGTGATCGATATTTTTATACTACTTGAACGATACGTGCGCTTGCGTTATACGTGTGTGTTAACGCCGGTCATCCATACTAGTTGCATGTTCAATTTTAAGTGTAACCTGCTCATTTTTAACTAATTTCAATTTCTTTTTAAGCACATCACACAATTCTTTTAAACCATTAAAAGCATTAAGTAGATCATTATAGTCTTGAGAATTGTGTTGTAGAGGGCATGATCTATTCTCGGACAGTTAAGTCTTGTAGAGAATACCTCGCTCTGATACCAACTGAAGTTACCTACAAGCAATAGCGACAAGCAATCTCTATACCCAAGAGGGGGGAGGGGTGAATTGGGTTATCGCTATAAATGCGGAATTAATAAATCTTTATCGATTTTTAGCTCTTATTACCAAATGGAGACTTAAGGTAATTTTCTCTATTCCAATTAATAGCCTATATGCAAGTTTTCTATTCAATATATATAGCATAAATAAACTTGCTATAAACAAAAGGTATAGGGAAAGAGAATACGACACCAAGATTTATAGTGGTTCGGCAAACATGCCTACATCCACTCCCCCAAGCCTCGCTTGAAGATTTCCACAAAAATCGAGTTTCCGTGGTTCACCCGCAACCAAGAGTTTTTCCGCAAAGGCGCACTTCAAACCCTTTTACACTTTTGAGTTTTGTTCGTAGGCGCACTCACAACTTTTACACTTTACCCAAACTATTGGATTTCACAACCACAAATGTTTTGTTTAAAGAAGATTTAAAATACACTTGAGCACTCACAAATATAATGAAGATTGTGTGAGATGTAAACCCAAGTGTTCTAAGCTCACTACTCAATATATGAAGGTGTAGTGTGTATGAGCTTGTATGAGTGTTTAAGTCTATGAAGGTTTAAGACACTCTTGTATTTGCCTTGGTAGAATATGTATGAAGGTTTTCTAAGTCTCTAACCAAGCACAAATGAGTTTGGGTTCTATTTATAATAAAATGAGAAGCAAATCCCAACTCACAGCTAGACCGGTATGGATACCGGTATACCGGTCTGGGTTTCCAACGGATACTAACGGCTATATGACCGTTAGGCAAGTATACGTTAGACCGGTATGAAAACCGGTATGAGGACCGGTATGGTCTGTGTCGGTTCCAGTATGTGTGCACAATGAAGAACTTGACCGGTATGGTCACCGGTATGTAGACCGATTTGGAGCTTGCCGGTTCCAGTAAGGGAACTAGTCGTTGGGCTCACTGGTATGGAAACCGGTAAGGTCTATGCCGGTTCCAGTGAGCATGCATAACAGAGCATCTCACCGGTATGGATACCGGTAAGGGACCGGTATGCCGGTCTCAGACCAAAATGCAGAGTAATGAAGATTTTAAAACATTTTGTCATGATCCTAATGCATTTAGGTGAATGTGCATGATCCCTATGAGCTTAGGCATTTGAATATTACAATTCACATTACAAATTAAATCCTAAGCTAAGACTTCGCAATATATCTCCGTTTTGCCGCAAGTCTTCATATTCTCGCTCTTCACCCCATATGCTTCGACACTTTTTGTATTACTTCGTGTTTGCACGTCGAAGTCTTCTTTCTCGTTGACGTCATCAAAATCCATTACAACCGATTATACGACCAAGTCGCCAACAGTTTTATCTCCTTGGTTATTTTTCCTCATCTTATAAGAAATATTCATCTGGCTTCTTATCGGAAGTATATTTCAAAACTATTTATGATGGCTGAAATTATACGTACTTGTTATTTAAAGATTTTTTTAGCAATTCCTGGTGGACCAAATGCCCTTTTTGTATTATCATGTCATTGTTCTATTATTCTACGTTTTACAATTTTTCCCACCTAGGGAATGATGAAAGTTTCATAAAATTATTTCAGACTTCAAACAATAGCCTTCAAGTCTTTCTTCATCTTAATTGAGAGACCATTGTTGTGTGATTCTAGTTTTGTATTCTCTTGGTGTAGGCATTGCATTTATCCTCGGCCCGGTTCACAAAAATACCCCACGTCCAAACCCATTTTCCATGCCCCACATTAGCCACCCACCTTTATAAACAAATCACAAAAGCCCACGACTCCCACGTGAACAACCATTCCTTCACATATATATATGATTCACAAAACCCATTCGACACCTAACAGCCAAGACACCAAACAACAAACCACCAAAACACAAAAAACCTTAGCCTATGCCCATCACCCCACGTGCAACCACTACCCATGATAAAACAAATAACACCCACTAGCCTCACCAAAATACAAAAAACCCAAACACATACCAGCAATAACCCTCTGGCTTGCATCCAATTACCAACCATTATTCCCCCTCACCCATACGCACTCAACTGCCCATACGGCACTCATACACTGCCAAGAGCCACGTGAAGCACCCCATGCGCAACCCTAGCCCTGCCGAGCACACCACCATCCATGCAGGGGCTGATCATCATCGAACCTTCATGTAGCCAAGCTCTAAGCCAAACTGCCCCCTCAAACTCAAGCAATTACTCCCTCCAATCATTCCTATAACTCACGCCTAAGACTGCCCTTATGAAGCCATCCATTTCACGCCCATCACAGTACCTAAACAGCCTCCTATATAGCAATTTCAGAACACGTCTATTGCTTCTTCAGTCAACAGCTCACTGCCCTCCATGCAGCCCATTTCATAGCCCCTAACTCAGCTACATCCTTCACGCACATAACACAGCTCCATTCATCATCCACTCCCCTCTTAGGCCACTGCCTCTGTCACGCCAAGCCACCTTAACAGCCCCCCTCACCGCTTCAACTTGTCAAACCATTCACGCCAAGATCCTTCATGAACCAGCCACATGCATAACCCTTTCAACGTAGCCACTGTACGCCGTTACCCACCCACAACTAGCCACTGCACATACGTTTCCCACTCTCGGCACACACTCACGTCCTTCAACCTGCTTCCCTTCACTGCTCCACGCCATCACACAGCTCACAAGATGAAATAAACACTGCCAGCTCACGTAACTGCCCTTCATGCTCCCGCGAAACCCTAGCTGCTCACGGCTTCCTCCCATGCACAGCCCTAGCTCTTCTTCGCACCAGCTCACTGCACCACTTCATGCCAAACAGTTCTTACCTCAGCTTCACGCCAAACTGACCTTGAACAAGCCATCTAGCACGCCCACTGCAGCTGCCTAGCACGCCTGCAATACTCCCACTTCACGCTCACTGCACCACACCACGCTCACTGCACCACATCACGCCAAGACCCCTTCATTTCAGCCTCTGAATCAGCTCCAAATCAGCCCCTGAAGTGCGCTAAACCAGCCCCTGAAATACATAAATCCCTCACTGCCTTAAACCAGTGCATACATGTACGTGAAACCCTTGATCATTCGCACTCCTGGCACACACTCACTGCCCTGAAATCGAACCCTAAACACTGCCAAAAATCGACCCTATAACCCTCCATGCATGCGTGAAACCGAGTCCAAAACAGCAGCCGTGGGCCCAAAATAATTCCCGAGAGAGAGATAAAAATGACGAGTGAAAATAACGAGTGAAACAGCAGAAACAGCGGACCCATTGAAAACGGAGAAAACAGTGAAAATAGTGAACTTGAGAAAACAGCGGAAACAACGAACCAGTGAAAACAGTGGAAACTATAACCCTTCCGGCACCGTGAAACGCACTCCCGGAAAGCGACTAAAAAGGTAAGACCTGAGGGCACCCTTTTATTTATTATCCTTTATTTTTAGTTATTTTATTGTTTTATTTCGCATGATTATTGTGAATTGGTGCATGATGTGATTTATGGGTGAACGGAATATGTGTTCTCTCTTGTGGTATATCGGATGGAAACCCGGACGTAAATCCGTAGCCGAATCCGAATAGACGGTATTGCGGTTTGCACTCGGGATACATGCCACGTATCACTTGAGAGACACACGTATTTCGTTTCATCCAAACCTTGTATTTGAGCATGTTATAGTCTTTAGGTTATTCGTTTATTATTTAAAGCATGGTTTAATTTAGTTTGTTATTTATTTGTTAAAGCATGTTTAAGTTGTTCCTTATGCATGTTATTAGTTTATGATGTGTTTGGATAATGATTTATACATATTGATTTAAATGGTTCAATATGCTCGTTGTGTTACATTGCGTGGAGTTATTTTGGATGAAGCATGTTAGATTTAGTACCCTTGAGCATGATTATTGGGTAGACTTCAGTTAAATTATTGCACGAATCCATTCATTACAGTGGCATAAGTAAGGGACCATTCCGAACCTAACGGTTTGAGGTATTCCCTTGCGAGGGGTGAATGCGGCCTTAAATCATTTTTCCCGGTTCACACCGGGAGGCGACTCCATTTTATTTCTCCGGTTTAGTCCCCCGCGGGTTACTCCGTACTCCCAACCGGGCCGCGAGCCCGGAACAGCGTCGTTCATTTCTGTGTCCTACAGTTGGTTTGCATCGTTTTATTAGTTTTAAGCTTTTATGCTTTGTGGACTTCTGGTCCACTGTTAATAAAAAGTTCAGTTTCTTATCCCCAGAAAAACCTTCTAAGCAATAAGTTTTGAATTCAAATTATTGATGGCTAGTTAATGAATAAATTTATGGAACTTTTTTTCCCCCCCGAAAGTTAAGTGCATTACTTTGTGCACCCTTTTCTTTTTCCTTCGATTGTATTTTTGAAAGATTCCTTCGATTGTTAATGGGTTACTCATGTCATTTGCATTGAAGCTTAAGCGATAATGTTATCATTATTTAGTCAACTGTGATTTTCCGACACAGGGTTTTGTCACCGATGATGAAAAGACCTTAGAGGGACTATTTGGAGAAGAGGAAAATTCTCGCAATGGTGATGCATGTTTGAATGTGATGGCTACCCGCATTGCTACAGTTTTTGCTTCATTAAATGTATTGATAATGATTTTTTCATGCTGATTTTAAGTTTTATTAATTTTTTGAGGCATCTGTATAATTTTTCCGGAATTAATTATTCAACTTATTTAGAAAAAAAATATTGATCTTTCGGATTGGTATTGCTAAGAAATCCTATATGGATTTATACTCCATCGTAATATACTTGCACAAATAGCTATATCAAATAGGATTTGTCTTTATATAATTTCCAAAAATCCATGAACTGAATTCGTTTATTCCTTCCTTTTGTTTATTTTTAATAATTGTTTGAAATTGAACCATGAGATAATAAGAGACATGTAAAAATTTCATTGTCAGGAATTTCCATTTGTGCGATACCGTGCTGCCAAATCACTTGATGCAATGACAATGACAACTTTTCGTGATTTAATCCTAACAAAACTTGCTGCCCGTGTCTGGAACTGTCTTACGAAATACAAACAAACCATTGAAAATTTTCCTCAGAGAGAAACATGCGAATTGCTTATCCTTGACAGTTCCGTTGATCAGGTTTCTTGATGCATATGGAAATCAACTTTCAAAATGCTTTATATATTTATGCTGCCTGGTTAATCAAATTTTAATTTTGCATGTGCAGTTTTCTCCTATCATTCATGAGTGGACATATGATGCCATTTGCCATGATTTACAGAAAATGGAAGGAAATAAATATGTGCATGATATAAGTTCTAATTTTGGAAGTCTTATGTGTATTCTTGCATTTGTATGTGGATATCTTTGTTAGCGACTTGGTCGCATAATCGGTTGTAATGGATTTTGATGACATCAACGAGAAAGAAGACTTCGACGCGTAAATACGAAGTAATACAAAAAGTGTCGAAGCATATGGGGTGAAGAGCGAGAATGTGAAGACTTGCGGCAAATTGAAGAATATATTGCGAAGTCTTAGCTTATGATTTAAATTGTAATGTGAATTATAATATTCAAAATGCCTAAGCTCATAGGGATCATGCACATTCACTTAGATGCATTAGGATAATGACAAAATGCTTTAAAACCTTCATTACTGTGCATTTTGGTCTGAGGTCGGCATACCGGTCCCTTACCGATATCCATACCGGTGAGATGCTCTGTTACGCATGCTCACTGGAACCGACATGTACCTTACCGGTCACCATACCGGTGCTCCAACAGCTAGTTCACTTATTGGAACCGGCATGACATAAACCGGTCTCTATACCGGTGAACATACCAGTCAGACGTTTCTTTGTGCACACACTGGAACCGGCAAGCCATAAACCGGTCTCTATACCGGTGACAATACCGGTCAGGCTCTTCATTGTACAATCATACTGGAACCGGCACGGACCATACCGGTCCTCATACCGGTTTCCATACCGGCCTAACGGACACTTGTGCAATGGTAATATAGCCGCTAGTATCCGTTGGAAACCTAGACCGGCATACCGGTCTCCATATCGGTTTCCATACCGGTCGCGCTGTAAGTTGGGGAATGCTTTCCATTTTATATAAATAGAACCCCAACTCATTTGCATTTGGTTAGAGACTTAGAAAACCTTCATACATATTCTACCAAGGCAAATATAAGAGTGTCTTAAACCTTCATATACTTAAACACTCATAAATCTCACACACACTACACCTTCATACATTTAGTAGTGAGCTTAGAACACTTGGGTTTTGCATCTCACACAATCTTCATTATATTTGTGAGTGCTCAAGTGTATTTCAAATCTTCTTTAAACAAAAACACTTGTGGTTGTGAAATCTCATAGTTTGGGTAAAGTGTAAAGGTTGTGAGTGCGCCTACGAATAAAACTCAAAAGTGTAAAAAGGTTTGGAGTGCGCCTTTGCGGAAAACTCTTGGTTGCGGGTGAACCACGAAAACTCGATTTTAGTGGAAATCTTCAAGCGAGGCTTGAGGGAGTGGACGTAGGCACGTTTGGCCGAACCACTATAAATCACGGTGTCGTATTTCTCTTTCCCTATACTTTTACTATTTGCAAGTTTATTTATATTTATGTATTGAGTAGAAACTTGCATATAAAGGCTATTAATTGGAATAGAGAAAATTGCCTTAAAGCCTATTTGGTAGTAAGACTTAAAATCGGTAAAGATTTATTAATTCCGCATTTGTAGCGATAACCCAATTCACCCCCTATTGGGCATAGAGATTTATTGTCGCTATTGCTTGTAAGGAATTTCAGTTGGTATCAGAGCGAGGTATTCTCTACAAGACTTAACCGTCAAAGAATAGATCATGGCTTCTACAAGTAACTCGTCAAATCTTACCGAGGGATTTTCAACGACTAGACCTCCGTTTTACACCGGAACGGACTATAATTATTGGAAGATGAGAATGCTAAATTATCTCATTGCCGTAGATCCGCAATCTTATTTGGTTATCATACGGGGTGCAAAAGTACCAATGAAGAAGGATAGCAATGAAGTTGATATTCCAAAACCAAGCTTAGAGTGGGATAGTGGGGATGTAAAACTAGCCTCACAAAATGCTAAGGCACTCAACCAACTTCTATGTGCCATTGATCGGGAACAAATAAACAAACTTCTGGAGTGTGGAAATGCTTATGATTTATGGAAGTCTTTGGAAATGGTCAATAAGGGCACAAGCCAAGTGAAGGAATCGAAGATCAACCGGTTCATGTGCGAATTGGATAATTTCAAGATGGAATCCGGGGAAGAAATTGATCACATGATTTCGAGGTTTACGGTCATAGTCAATCATTTGAGAGCTTTAGGAAAAGTCATCGGGACATCGGATCAAGTAAATAAAATTTTGAGATCACTCCCGAAAGAATTTAAAAGCTATACCTCCTACATTAGAGAAGCAAACGACATAAACACATTAAAGATGGATGATTTGGTCGGCAAATTGCTTGAGTATGAAATGGAGATCAAGATGGATAAAAAGAAGGAAGATGAGAAAAAGACAAGAAAGTCCTTGGCCTTAAAAGCGAGAAAAATAGTCGACTCAAGCTCAAGTGAAGAAGAGGATAGTGATGATGAATGGCAAGCATCACCAGTAAAGTAAAGGAGCTTCTCAAATTCGTAAAGCTCAAAGGAAAGTCAAAGGCGGATGAAAAGAAAGAAGAAAAATGGCCGCGGAAAGAACAAGAAAATTGTGTGTTATGAATGCAACAAACCGGGTCACATAGCCACCGATTGCCCATTGAGAAAAATGAAAGGAAAAATGAAGAAAAAGGCAATGAAAGCCACTTCAACTTGGAGCGATAGCGACTCTAACTTATCCGAGGAGGAAGAAGAGGTTCCAAGCTAAAGAAAGAACAAATCTAGCATTTATGGCTATCACGGATGAGGACGTTCCACTTTGAATTGAAGAAGAAAGCGAAGAAGAAGAGGTACACAATTCTCAAGACTATAATGATTTATTTAATGCTTTTAATGGTTTAAAAGAATTGTGTGATGTGCTTAAAAGAAATTGAAATTAGTTAAAAATGAGCATGCTACACTTAAAAATGATCATCCATGTTGTATGGATAAAATTCATGTTGTAGATAATGAGATTATTTGCTTGAAGGCTAAACATGAAAAAGAAATTGCATACTTAAATGATTGAAAATGCATGTTTAAAATTGAAAAAGCTAGAACTTGAAAATGACATATCAAATATGCCATCTAGTTCTAAGACATGCGATTGCGAATCAATTTTAAATGAAAATGTGTTATTAAACACAAAGGTTATAGATTGCAAAATATACTTAGCAAATTCACATTGAGACAAAAAAATTTTAATATGCTTATTGGATTCCAAAAATGTGCATTTAAAAGAGAATGATTATGATATAGGCCTTACATTAAACGAAAATTCTTGAGAAATTATTTTGTTAAGGCATCCGATTCTCATGCTAAGAATGTTAAAAATGAAAATATCACATGTCATGGATGTAATGAAAAAGGACATAAAATTTTTGAATGCATAAACAAGAATGTGATTAAGAATGCATGGATTCCTCAAGGAATCAAAATTAACCCCAATGGACCCAAGAAAGTTGGGGTACCAAAGTGTAATTGATAAATTTATAGGGGGAGCTTTGTGAATGGATCTTTAAAGAGAATTGCAAAATTGATCCCAAGGCTCAAAAAGATGATGAATCGCAACGGTAAAGGTAAAATCCGTATTCACAGAAATATTGGTACCGTTTCCTCTTAGTGTATGTATGCATACTTTAAATTGTTAATATTTTTTAAGCATACAAGTGATAGGCAATGTATTTAACTTTCTATTGGTATCAATTGTTCATTTGATATCATTAAATGCCTAAATCATACATTTAAACCTTTTTTCTTATCAATTAGTATCACATTGAACTTATTGAGTTAAATTACATGTATGTGATCATTTGATTGATTTTACATTAATAATGTGTTTGCCATGTAACATATTGGAATGAAAATGAAATGCATGTATATTGATATAAGTTTCCATTGATAATGAAAAGCATGAATTTTGATTGTTTATTAATTGGTAAGATATTTTTTAAGACAATCATTAAAAATGTATTGAAGTGAATTCATTGATTTTAGTAGGTATCATGATATGCAATGACTTATTTTATTTGATATCACAATTAAGGAGAAATCATGCTTAAAATGATAAAATGATACTGTAGGCACTGCATTTTTGCATGTAAGACCCGATGATGAGTCTCATTTGGAGGCACTACCTTTTAAGTCGCGAGAGCCGCGGGAAACGGACGTCGGAAGGGAACATGTATTTTTGTTAGATTTTAGTCGTTTGTTTAGCTTCAGGCTCGTTGTTGGACCTCCGTATTAAAATACACCCTTAGCCTTGGCCCAAAACTACACCAAGCTCATCTCACCCAAGCCCAATCAAATCATAATTAAAACATTTAAAATACATGTCACAAATTAAAACCAATAAATAAATTAAAACCAACTAAATTGAAATTAAATTAAATTAAAACCAACTAAATTGAAATTAAATTAAATAATATCTAATTAAATTTAATACCAAAATAAAAATTAATCAATTCCAAAATTTAAAATCACCTACCAATTTAATATAATTCCCACCAAAAAATAAATATCCTTGCATAAACTATACCACACATGCATTAATAATTGATGGTGTTCCTTCCAAAACCATGCAAACCCTAATCCCCTACCCTCTCACTATAAAAGATAACACTAATCAACCCTAGGACTAGACTCCACTCTCAAGGCTAATAGACAAACAAATGAAATAAACCTCAAAGCCAACTCTCACGTAAACAACACTCATTAAACCCTAAACAACCTCACTTTCTCGGCCCCACTCTCTAATATAACCAAGACGTCCAACCTCACACAATCATCATCAATAGCCAAAACCTAAACTTGTTCCGTCACGGCACAAACCAACCAGCAATAGCCCTCACGTTGCTACCTCACGGCAAGACCCTCTTGCACGCATTCACAGTCTGCCATCAACGACGTAAGCCTTCAATCCAACCTTCAACACGTAACTGACCCTCTCTCACGTTAATCAGCCAGCTTCAATCCACACCGACAAAGCCATCAACACGCACAAGATCCCCCTGCACCATTGTGCCACGGACCACAAAGCCCTCTGCCCTTCATAGTAAAGCAACGCCCTCACCCCTCAGCTAAATCCATCACGCCCCAACAAGCCTCACGCTCACGTTGCCTAGTGTCACGGTCCTAGGATCAGACTAGGACGTGCAGTCACTTTACAAAGGAGCTCATGTTTCGGGACATCGGTTTAAGGTCGTTAAGGGTTATATGTACCCTTCATATACCCTTGTACTGGTGAGTTTCCATCCGTGAGACCTTATTCGGAAGTTTGCCTGGAGATTTAGAAACGTGCTCGCTTGCCGCTAGGAGCTGGCCTAGTTGTGCAGCGTTGTGAAGGAGCCTATATTTCGGAATGCCGGATTGAGCTTGCCCCAAGCCCTAAGTAACTCTTATGGGTAGATGTACTGGGAAGTTCTCACCCGTGGGGTCCCGTTCGGAAGTTTGGCGGGAGATTTTGAGATACGCTAGCTTGCCGCTAGTCGTTAGCCTAAATCGGTGCATTGTTAAGGAGCTAACGACCCGAGGTGTCGAATCGAGTGGGACCAAGTTCCAAAGTGAATCTTATGGTCACACTTGTACTGGGAAAATATCAGCCCCAGAGTTGGATTTCTAGATTTGCCGGGAGATTTTGGCAGCGTGGCCACTTTTGGGTCTTTTCCGCTAAAGTGGTGGTGTTTGGAAACCCATCAGACGAGCTCGTTTAGGGACGAGATTTTAACCCAAAGTCGCTTATATGGTGGCTTACTGGATGCCCGAAAGAGTTCCTGAAAACTCATCTTAAGATAGATTTTAGAGGGGGGTGTGACAACTCAAGCGCTAGTGTGTATACTGGTGAGACATGTGCAATGTCTTTAAAACCTCCTTAGGGGGGAAGCCTAGGTGAACCTTGGAAGGGCCAAGGGGGCTTCAGTGGTCTTGGGGCTTTAGCCGTGAACCCTCTGCCCTTAGACAACGTTGGGACAATGATGGATTGTCGAGATTGAGTTGGCGGAAAAAAGGCCATATTTTAATATCCGGTATGCTGTTCGAGTACCGGGTCCCGGGTTTGAACGGGCCCGCTAGAGTATGCATTGAGATAGCTTGTGAGGCTTTCATAAAAAATAAAATTACGGGTCTGTTCCCTCCCCACAAACAATGAATTTAGGTGGGAGGCTGGAGGTAGGCTGACTTACACGGGACGGACCGTGGTAAGTGCCGCACGAGCCCTTTTCCGTGAAGGAAAAAGTTGGCCCGTGACAGTTGGTATCAGAGCCCTAGGTTGGGAAAGTGAAATGTCGACGATGTGAGTAGATGTTATAGAGATGTTGTGAACATCATAAGGCTAGTGTGAAGCCTCGGTAGAGAAACGGCTCGAGAGGAAGCCGGAGAGTGCGTGTTGATGCACGTAGAGAAGTGTAAATCCCCAATTGAGATGGATTGATGTGAGACTATATGAGAACACTTGAGAAGTGCTAGTTGTATACGAGGTTGGCTCGGGTGAAGCCAAAATGTTCGGGAGAGACCCGAAATGGAGGTGAAACTTGTCTACGAGAGACAAGCAAGTGGTCTGCACGCCATGAAGGTGTGAGACATTTTTGGGATGTATAAGAAACATCACGAGAGTGCCGATGTGATATTGGCAAGAGTATATGTGTACATGAGAACCCAATGCGGGGTTGGTCGAAGTTGTATGGGGTCCAAAAGGGGCGTGAAACCCTTTTCCCATGGCAGTTGAGTGCCAGAATGTGATAGAGAGTTGAGATGAGTAAGCCCTCTTGTGTGAGGCAATGACAGGAACCGGTGAAAACCCGATACTCCGTGTGAGTAGTTTGAGAATGTCTTGAGGAATGAAGCTTTTGTAAGGCTATGGGCAACAAGTTGTTTGGATTCATGTGATTAGGAATGCCATTAACTTAAAGCTACGAGTAACGAGTGTGTGGATTCTCTATAGTGGGAATGCCCTCAACTCAGGGCTACGAGTAACGAGTTGTGTGGATTCCCGTGAGTGGGATGCCAACGAAAGTGTGATGGCTTGAGATAGGCCAAAGTAAAAGTGGGGGAGTGAGCCTGAAATGAGTCAGGTATCTCCAAAGATCCTTATGGAATGTGATAACCATTGTGTTGGTTATGTAATGATTGTGTGGGAGACCAAGGTCGAATTATTTTGGTAATATAACGAGTTGCTCGTAAAGGTAGAGTGCCTTACGAGTTGGAGGTGCAATGAGTTGCACAAGGGTTGCATGAAAATTGCAATTGCGAGAGATGTGAGTATGGTCCCGGAAGGGCCGAGATGCTTGCATTTTGAGAATGCATGTGACATAATGCAACTACGAGTAGTCGAAATGAGAGTGTATGTACGAGTTACACGGGTGATAGGCCAGATATGTGACTTTGGCTTTGGAGTGAGTTTGAGAACGATGATTGCTTCGAGGAAGTGATCTTGTGTCGAATAAGTTTCGTGATATGACCTTGTGAGTCAGCGTAGAATTGGCTAGAGTGCCGAAGTGGGGTGGGAAACACCCAGAAAGTAGTACGAGTTGGCTTGGTGCCTAAGAGTACTAAGGTGAGAAGACCAAGAGTGGTCGTGGGGATGATAGAAGTTGGAAACAATTCTATCTGCGACAGTTGAGTATCGAGACAATTGAGAAGCTCATGAGAGAGCAAGTGACCCAGAGTTATGTGTGAGAAGAGATAGTTGCTAGTGATATGAGAGCATACGTGTGTCCAGAGGGGACTAGTGGGAAATTAGCTCCACCATAAGCTAATTGTGGATCAGGTGTGTGTTCATCTTCGGGAAACCCGATGTGCTACGCCGAGCGCCTTGAATAACAGGTAGGCAGGGGGCCAGGGTGAAGTGAACAACGATCTATTCATAATCAAAATGAACAAAAACCCTTTGTTTTTATCAAAACCCATTCACGTTTAAGTGTATGGAGCTTTTTCTAAGAAGTTACTGAATCGGAATTGAAAACTCGCATACAAGAGCGTGTAGAAAGTAGTGATCAAAATCAGAAACACTCATGCACGAGAGTTTGTATGGAGTTGTGACTGAGACTGGACACGAAAACTAATACACAATCACGTGTGTGGAGTTGTTCCACATGTAATGATGGGGATTCCTAGAAGCTGCACGAATTGTGTGTTGGGTTGATAATCCAACCATGTGCGGGAACTTGTGCCTAGTAACAGAGTTGAGCCATTATGTCAAAACAAAGACTCATGTACGGGAGTGTATATGATGTTTTGTGTTTAGATATTATGTGCCCAATTCTTTATAAAGTTGCATGATGTTACAAACGTGGACATGTAATTTCATTCGTTGAGATAAATGACATTGCAATGTCTTCACTGTGTGCGTTACGATGGGGATTCCAAGAAGATGTGAACAATGTGTGGAATTGATAATCCTAACATGTACGAGAATAAAAGAGTTCCCAAACATGTATGGAGATAATATCAAACCCATATTGTGGTAAGTTACAGAAGTTGAGATTTCGTCAAAAATGGTAAACCTGTGCCTAGTGCCGAAGTGAGCCATTATATCAGAAACCAAGACTTATGTACGAAAAGCGTATATGATGTTGTTTGTGTTTGGATATTGTGTGCCCATTTCGATATAACATTGGATAATGTGGCTAACATAGACATGTGATTCCATTCATTGACATATGAATGTGGTTTCAATGTCTTCCTTGTGAGCCCATAACACACAGGTCCCAGGATCGAAAGAGATTTGTGACAGATACAACTTGAGTTGCCATCGTTGAGGACGACGATGGATGAAGTGGGGGAGGATGTTACAATCCTAACCCTCAAGTCGTGCCATCGTCGCGGACGACAATGGATGAAGTGGGGGAGGATGTTACAATCTTAACCCTCAAGTTAAGCCATCGTCGAGGACGACGATGAATGAAGTGGGGGAGAGTGTCACGGTCCTAGGATCAGACTAGGACGTGCAGTCACTTTACAAAGGAGCTCATGTTTCGGGACATCGGTTTAAGGTCGTTAAGGGTTATATGTACCCTTCATGTACCCTTGTACTGGTGAGTTTCCATCCGTGAGACCTTATTCGGAAGTTTGCCTGGAGATTTAGAAACGTGCTCGTTTGCCGCTAGGAGCTGGCCTAGTTGTGCAGCGTGTGAAGGAGCCTATATTTCGGAATGCCGGATTGAGCTTGCTCCAAGCCCTAAGTAACTCTTAGGGGTAGATGTACTGGGAAGTTCTCACCCGTGGGGTCCCGTTCGGAAGTTTGCGGGAGATTTTGAGATACGCTAGCTTGCCGCTAGTCGTTAGCCTAAATCGGTGCACTGTGAAGGAGCTAACGACCCGGGGTGTCGAATCGAGTGGGACCAAGTTCCAAAGTGAATCTTATGGTCACTTGTACTGGGAAAATATCAGCCCCAGAGTTGGATTTCGAGATTTGTCCGGAGATTTTGGCAGCGGGCCACTTTTGGGTCTTTTCCGCTAAGGTGGGGGTGTTGTGGAAACCCATCAAGACGAGCTCGTTTAGAGACGAGATTTTAACCCAAAGTCGCTTATATGGTGGCTTACTGGATGCCCGGAAGAGTTCCTGAAAACTCCTCTTAAGATAGATTTAGAGGGGGTGTGACAACTCAAGCGCTAGGTGTGTATACTGGTGAGACATGTGCAATGTCTTTAAAACCTCTTTAGGGGGGAAGCCTATGTGAACCTTGGGAAGGGCCAAGGGGGCTTCGGTGGTCTTGGGGCTTTAGCCGTGAACCCTCTCGCCCTTAGACAACGTTGGGACAATGATGGATTGTCGAGATTGAGTTGGCGGAAAATGCCATATTTTATATCCGGTTGTGCTGTTCGAGTACCGGGTCCCGGTGTTGAACGGGCCCGCTAGAGTATGCATTGAGATAGCTTGTGAGCTTTCATAAATCAATAAATTACGGGTCTGTTTCCCTCCCCAACAATGAGAATTTAGGTGTGGAGGCTGGAGGTAGGCTGACTTACACGGGATGGGACCGTGGTAAGTGCCGCACGAGTCCTTTTTTCCGTTAAGGAAAAAGTTGGCCCGTGACACCTAGCCTGCCTCCACGCACATCACTCAAAAATCCCTTCCTTGCCGCAAATAACAGCCCCTAATCACTAACCGAAAATTACATCAAAACAGTTCCCAAACCACAGCCCCATAACCACCGAAAATCACCCCTAAAACTGCAGTAAAAAACCGTGAAAATAGCCCCTCTGAAACTGCAGTAAAACCGTGAATACAGTCCCCCAAAAATAGCAGCCCAAACACCCCCAAAATAGCCCCTAAATTACTCAAAACAGTGAATAAAAACGCTGCACTTTTAAAACCCCTTAAACAACCAAAAAACAGCAGCCCCGAACCTTCAAAAAACACCCAAACAGTAGCCTAAAAACACAAAACAGTGACCTGAAAAACAGCAGCAAAACGGAGTGAAAACAGCGACCAAAACAGCAAAATAGCGAGCTAAGAAGACGTTAATCCAGTGAACCGGAAGAGTTTGCGGAGTGATGAGCGGAAAATATATCAATATTTACCGCCCCTTTAACTTAATATTTTGTTTAGTTTCTCGGGTTGATGAATGTTTTGATGTGTTTTTAGTTTATTTTGCAGATAAAATAATATCGGGTCACAATGAAATCATTTAGGATGAAATATGGGTCAAATAATGGCAATTATTGGACTTGATAATTTAATTTTGGAGATTGGAAACTTGAAAGGGTCGTTTTGACGAAGTGCAGTTTTGGAAATTCCAGTTTTGCGCATCTATCGTATTTTGGGCATAACGTTTTACTCAGATATCGGATTGAGCTGATTCAAGTGCCAGATTAAAGAAGACTCAAAGTTCTACAACTTTTAAAGAGAAAATTTTTCTAATTCTGATGATTTCATGACCGAAATTGATGAAATATCCAGAAGTGTGGGGTGTAATTATTAAAAGTCATTATCAATCATTTTCAAAGCAAAATATTAATTAATTAATAATAATAAAAATTATCAAATCAACACCAAACAAGATAAGCAATTAGTGGAGCAATATGGATTTGGTGAGTTTGTGGAGTAATTAGTGGAGAAAGGAATAATGGTTGTGGTGGAAATTTGATGGATGATTTGATGGTGGCAAAATTTTGCCTATAAATACAAGCCATTTCATTTGTAAAATTCATACTTTCTTCTTTGAAATTCTTAATGAATAAATAAGAAGATTGTATCTAGTTTAGTTATTTACAGTTTTTAGTAATTAATTTTCACTTTCGCAGTTTCTTTTCTTTACTTTTCAGTTTTTTACTTTCCGCAATTTACTTTTACGCACAACATTTTCTTTCTTCTTTTGCAGTTTTTATTTTTCAAACAATGAGGAGGTAATTCTCCTTTGCTGGGGTGAAAGGTAAAGCTTTATTATTACTATTTAGATTAATCTCCCTTAATTATAATATAAAAACTAATTAAAACTTGACTTAAAAATGGATACTGCTATATTGGTCGGTTGGTAATTTATTTTAAATTGGTTTTAAACTGACTAAGTATGGATACCGCCTGGTTGGTCGGTTGGTAATTAATTATTAATTTGACTTAATCAGGATACCGCCTATATGGCTGGTTGGTAATTATCACGCAAAGTTAATATATATATTAAGGAGATATCTAAATAGTAGTAATAAAAGTTGATCCTCTAACCCCAGCATTTTCTTTTATTGTACTTTTACTTTATTTAATTTCAGCAATTTACTTTTATTTTTATTTTTATTATTTTTTTTACTTTTTACTTTTTACTTTTTATTTTTACTTTTACTTTATTTACTTTTCAGTAATTTACTTTTTAGTATTTAATTTTCAGTATTTTACTTTATGTCTTTTATTTATTTAAGTTTTTACTACCAGTAAATATGTGTCGTAACTAAGCCAGTTAACTGGAGTTGTGATGAATTTAATATCACCGGTTTATAAAGGGTTATTTTATAGTTTGGGTAATTTAAAGGTTTATTTATTAAGTCTTAAGCTTATGCTTCTTGTTGTCTGATCACCAATAAGATTGATATGGTAAATCTAAAATGAACTAGACATAGGGATTTTAGGTTCAGCCTTAGACTTAATAGCCCACGATCTTCCTTGAGGATAGATAACCCTTTAATAGATTTCCTTACAGGATATGAATATACCTGTCGGGTGGGGGTAGCCATAATTGGAACTGAAACTTAATGAATCCAGATAATTTTGGTTGACATAAACATGGTTCAATTGGGTTAAACTGGGTATTTGCGTCTGACCATCGACAGAGGCTTTTGCATAATTTAGTGTTCCAGGTTAGTAAACTGATTTATTACACAAACATAAATAATCACTTCATCTTTTAAAAGATATTAGAAGGATTCACAACCCTAGATCTTTGTGTCTTTTGTTATTTTTCCTTAGTATTTTCTTTTGTCTTTTTTATTTATTTATTTATTTAGCAAATCTACAATCAACCAAATCAATCAAACAATCATTCTCTTCTCCCTCAATTAGATATCTGTAAATCAATGGATTCAATAATTAATAACAACAGTAGGAATTAAGTCATCGTAGGATCGATATTTTTATACTACTGAACGATACGTGCGCTTGCGTTATACGTGTGTGTTTACGCCGGTCAAGTTTTTGGCGCCGTTGCCGGGACTTATATTTCTTGAGTTGTTAATTTTGAAGCTATCTAATTTACTTGTATCTATTTTCTTTATCTGTAATTTTTATTTCTTTATTGTATTTTCAGGTGATTGAAAAATGGAACATTATTGGGAGATTGAGAGATCACGAGCTTTACAAGAAGATACACCCCACATTTGGGAGCAACAGTCCGGTTTTCTGAGGCCTGTTGTCCAACCCAACAATTATCATTGGATGCCAGAACCAATCAATTTCACATTTGATCAACAGAACGAAATGGGGAGATGTGTAATATGTGATGGTAACCACCCGAGCGATCAATGTATATACCTTTCAGAGTGGCAGAATTTTCAGAATCATTCAAAGTATGAAAAACCATCACATTTTCCATCTTATCCACCATCCATATTCGATTTTCATCAACAACCAGATCCATCAGAGGAAGATCAGTTGTTAAACATGCTCAAATATATGTTCGAGAAACAAAAGTTGGATGCAATGCTTGAAACAAGCCCGAAACAATTTGAAAGTATTCAGAGACAATCAGAATTCATTCAGAGGATGACAGATCAAATGCGACAATTCACAGAAAACCAGAACTACATACCTCAAGAACCAGTTTCAGATGACACTGATGAAGCCTTCGAGTACCAATCATTTCACAATGACATTTCAACAGAGGAGGAGGCTGAGAGGTATCAACAACCAGAGATGACAGATGAAGAGCTGAATACAAAAATTTTAAAAGACATCTGTGAAGAAAAGGTGAAGCAAGAAGCAGAGCAAATGGAGGAGCAAATGTCTGACCTTAATAAGATACAGAGCATTCATGAGAAACATCGCTGTTTTGGGAGTACATATCAAAGAAATCACCCAGAAGCTTGACAGAATGGAATTTCCATTCCAAGTCAAGCATCATACGAGACCTCCTGATTTTCTACTTTCTTTGCAGGAACCACTGGAGTAACAAGGAGCAAAAAGGTGGCACGAGCACTGAATGAGACAAAATATTTGTTGCCACTGTACCGTTGGAAGAGACCCTTCAAAAGCAATGCTCAACGGGATTGTTGTTAATCGGACATCCAAAACGACGTTGAAACCTCCTTGACAAATAGATTTCAGTCACGTCTGGCTGAAGACGAAAAATTTAGCGCTAGCAGGGAGGCAACCCATGCAATTTGTTGTAATTTGTTTTCATATTTTTGTGTGAAATTTTTAATTTTGTGTGTTATTTTTGTAGGGAAAGGCACAAAAGAAGCATTTTAAGACAGAAGGAATTGTGTTTGGCAATCAAAGATGAGAAACAATTCATTAGCGATGGCTGAATAAGGAATGAAATCTTGAGACACATCCTAATGAATGTATACTAAGCGAGTGGCGTATTGCGTACACAATTCTGTAGCCTTAATTATTGCTTTGATTCGTGTAGGCATTGCATTTTTGCATATCAGCCCAATGATGAGCCTCGAATGGAGGCACTACTTTTTAGTTGCGGAAGTTGCGGAAAGCGGTTGTCGGAAGGGAATGGTCAAGAATTGACATTTTTATTGGATTTGGTTCGTTTGTTTCGAGCTTCGGGTTCGCTCTTTCGGTCTCAATTTTAATTTATCCTCGGCCCGGTTCACAAACCAAAATGCCACCTTTTCCACTCCCCATAAACTCCCACGTGAAAGCCACCCATTTTTCCATCTTCCCACCAAATAATTTCACAAAACAAAAAGTCCAAGCCAAATCCCTCACATGCCTTTACATTCCTTCCCAAACACTAACCAACAAAACCACCCATGCACTCTCCAATAAAACACCAATCACCAAGAAATAAAAATCCAAAATAAGCACCAAAGCCACACCATGCCATACCCCACAGCCCATGCATCTCACGTCTTTCACCAAATAATGAACAACAAACCCATTCCTACAACCATGACACCCCATACACTGCAAACGCCCATAACAGCCTGCAACGGATGCCATAACCCAGGACCACGCATAAAGCCTCACCAACTTGCCTTCACGCGGGAGGAGGAGGAACACAAAAAGAAGATCATACACATCAACCCCCATCCACACAGTTTCTCTCATCACCGGGTCAACTCCCCCCCATACACGCACGTAACCTCTCAGCCACTGCCCTTCACGCCCATTACCCTCTTCATCAGCCTTCACACACTTAATCAACTAACGCACTGCCCAGCAACTCCATTCAGCGCACACTTGCTCCAACAGCCACGACCTCGACTACACTTCACGCCATTCACTAAAGAGACAAAGCAACCCTTAACTCCCTCCAAATGCGCCCCTAACCTTCATCATTCACGCCAAGATCCCTTCACACAGCCTCACGCATAGCCACACCACACTGCCACTGCCAGCCCCGTACGCCATTCAAGCACAGCCCACGTAACTCTCAGAAGCTCACGCACATTCCCAGCCATGATAATAACCCTAAACCATTCACGTTGATGCCCTTATCAACGCACTCACTGACCACATAGCCCTTCTTCATGTATTAAGCTCCAGTTCACGCATACCACAAGCCTTGATGGACGCCAAAACACACTGCAAAGACACACCACTTAGCCTATCACAAAACCATCATCACATCTGCCGAGCAGCCCCTGCACGTCATACCCTAGCAGCCCTCACTACCATCTCTCACGTCCAGCGCAAAAACCAAATAACAAACCCTAAAGGCCCCTCCCAAAACCACACATAATACAAGCGCTATACAGCCCCATAAGCCATGTATCTCACTCACTAATCCCAGCTGATCACGCCCTTAGCACTTCACAACTCTGTTCGCCTATCACTCAGCCCTCACCTCTCTCGGCTAACCTCACCCTAGCAAATCAGCAAGCCACACACTCTATACTTACACGTGAAGCCACATTCATAAACATAGCAGCCGCCACTCCACCGACCAAAACTCAAGCCAACTCACTTTCATGGCCTTCACTTCAATAAACACACACAATGATGAAACCCTAGCAGCTCTTCAAAACTGCCGAGCAACCCTAACTCTCCACTCAAACTGCCGAGCAAAACCATATCAACACCACTTGCCGAAGACCCCTAACCCCTCACGATCACAGCCCTGGCCATTGGCCCTCACTGCTCAAGCTTCATGGCCGAATTCAACAGGCCAAGATTAGCCGACTACCCTTCCTTTACGCATGAACTAGCTGATCACGCCACACCATGTTCATCACAGCCCTTCGCCACTTCAACAAAAAGCTCATATAAGCAACAATCGACAGCCAGTACCCCTGCGCATAAACCCCTTGCTTTCAGTACCTGCACACACTCAATGCACACCTGAACACGTAGTCATGGCCATGCACACGTAGACAATCAATTAATGCAGAGCCACAACCAGCCACCTAGCCTTCACTGCCAGTTCAAGTCCCCCCCTCACTGCCTTAGCAACAAGCCAAAGCCATCAACGCCCCCCTCAGTTCACTCACGCCATTACCCCTTCATTTCAGCTCTGAATCAGCTCCAAATCAGCCCCTGAAGTGCGCTAAAACAACCCCATGCAGAAACAATAAACTCACGTAACTGCCCATATCATTCACGCTAATCAGCCCCCCTAACTTCACGCACAAAGCCTTTCAAACAGCAAGCCATCCAACTGAAAACAACAGCCCCAACCGAGACAAAACAGCGGCAAAAATGAGATTAAAACAGTCCGAAAATAGCCTGAAGATTTAAGATTAAAACAGTGAGAAAACGGAGAAAAACAGAAAAAAAGCGGACCCGTTGAAAACGGACAAAACAATGAAAACAGCGGACCCGTTGAAAACGACAAAACAGTGGAAACAGCGGACCAGTGACACAGTAGAAACAGCGGACCAGTGAAAACAGTCGAAACGACATCCCTTCCGGCACCGTGGAACGCACTCCCGGAAAGCGACTTAAAGGTAAGCCTGAGGGCACCCTTTTATTTATTATCCTTTATTTTTAGTTATTTTATTATTTTATTTCGCATGAGTATTGTGAATTAGTGTATGATGTGATTTCGGGTGAATGAATATGTGTTCTTTTTGTGGTATATTGGATGGAAACCCGACATAAATTCCATAGCCGAATCCGAATGGACGGTAATATGGTTTGGCACTCGGGATACAATACCCCGTACCACTTGAAAGATTCATATGTTTCATTCCACTCAAACTTGTATGTAAGCATGATTAGGCTATTAGAATGTAATTTTTTTTTGGCATGACTTTAGTTATTTACCTTTTGTATTAGGAATTTAAATTAAGGCATGTTTAGATTACTATGTATGTAGCATGTTTGATTTGTGATGTCGGATGTTTGCGGTTATGAAAAGTTTACTGTTGAAGCATGCAAACCTAGATTTAGACTACTTGACCAACATGTATGTTGAGTAGACACATGGTTAATATTGCACAAATCCATTCATTACAAACGACATAAGTAAGGGACCATTCCGAACCCAACGGTTTGAGGTATCCCTTGCGAGGGGTGAGTGCGGCCTTAAATCATTTTTCCCGGTTCACACCGGGTGGCGACTCCATTTTATTTCTCCGTTTAGTCCCCCGCGGGCTACTCCGTACTCCCAACCGGGCCGCGAGCCCGGAACAGAGCGTCGTCCATTTTCTGTGTCCTACAGTCTGGCGACTCCACTGGGGATAGAGAATCAGCCCCGAAATAATGTCTTGTAATTTTTGTGATTTGTGCTTTAAATTAATCATGCTACTGTGGGTTTATGGAGTTTAATCAAAGGCATTTTTAAGGCTAGGTGATAGTTTGGTGTCTTCCTTCACTCACTACATTTCTATAAGGAAAAGCTGTGAAGGCACCTAGATAATCGTTCACTTGGGTCGCTTGAACCCTTGAGTGGGGAGTCCTTGTTGTGAACAATCCTTCGTCAGCGAGAGCCTTTGTTTACATTCCTAAAACCTACATTTGAACTTTAGTTGCATGACCCTTAGAAAATATTTGATTATGCTTGTGTTTTGGACCGTCGTCATTTAGATTCAGTTGGACTCTTTGTCAAAAGATGTGAACTCGTTGGGCCCTTTAAACTGTGACAAGTTCTTGTCCTTTTGACAATTAGGCCAAAATTTCTAAAATGCCGATGGGCCAGTTTGTGTTTGGGCCTTTTTACCATTTGAAGTTATTTAGTTATGTTATCGCAAAAGTATGAACTTCTTTGGGCCTTTTCAACAGGGACAAGTTTGCATCGCGCAATGATGTGATTGAATACTTTAAAATGATGATAGGCCAACTTATATATGTATTTTACGCATCACACGCATCTCACGCATTTCATGCATACACGCATCATGTTAACCCTTTTGTGTCTTAAAAGCCATCATAGATTCCCGTTGGGTTAGGAAAGCAGAGAGACTCGTCAAGAGACCGTCAGTCAACATGAGCAAATAAGAAAACGAGAGATCCTGCCTGGATCAATTGGAGATTAAAGTAACTAAAATTATTGAGATGTTGCAAGTTCTGACTAATGTTGTGGCCAGTCTGACCGTACCCGGTATAGCCGATAACAGAAATTTTTACAATCAGAATGGAAAGACCATCGGGGAATCCTCGGAAGAAGTAAGCAGAAAATACAGTATAGTCATTCAGCAATGGGAAACAGGGCAGTGAGACTATCATATTTAAAAGAGAATGAGTTCACCGAGCCGATCAATGTTAACAGAATGAAGCTGTATTTAGCCCGAGGAAGAGAAGACTGAGCAGTCACCAAGAGAATTGGAAGAAGACCTAATCTGACGGGATATGGAAATTCATCCATGCATACACGTAACTTGCATCCCTTGTTTTGTGTTTTATGTTTGCAGATTTCAGAAAAAAGAGAACTAACAAGAGGAAACACATGGCGCCGAGGAGCACAATGAGGGTCTAACCTATCATGAACAGGGAGGACCTATACGCTTGCATACATATACATTACATGCACACGTCTTTATTCTGTTGTTTTGTATTCGCAGGTTTTAAAGAAGAAAAAAGAAAGCGGCAAAGATCAAAAGGGGACACAAGCATTGAGGATGACATTGAAGACGATGAATTTAGTGCTAACAGGGAGGCAACCCATACACTTTGTTGCGATTTCTATTTTCATGTTTTATGTATACATGTTGAAGAATTTTTAATTTTGTGTGTTATTTTGGTAGGTAAAAGCGAAGACATAGCATTTTAAGACAGAGGGGATGGTGCTTGGCAATCACGAAGATGAGAGCTAATTCATTAGTGGTGGCAGAGTAAAAGAAG
Source organism: Zanthoxylum bungeanum (assembly GCA_019454045.1). Classification (NCBI taxonomy): domain Eukaryota; kingdom Viridiplantae; phylum Streptophyta; class Magnoliopsida; order Sapindales; family Rutaceae; genus Zanthoxylum; species Zanthoxylum bungeanum. The sequence goes on from SKCR01049695.1 coordinate 50,959, forward strand.
AATTAATGAGACGCATCCTAATGAACTTATGCCAAGCAAGAGGCGTATTGAGTACAAAATTCATTTGCTTTAATTATTGCTTTGATTTGCCTTCTTTTGTTATTTTCTGTTATTTTCGTGGACATGATCCACAACTTTTGACGTTTTTGGACTTCTTTTGGTATTTTCTTTTATTTTCGTGGATAGAATCCACGACTTTTTGACATTTCACGATTTCTTTTGTTGTTTTCGTAGACAGGATCCAGTGACCTTTTGAATTCTCGTGACCTCTTTTGTGGTTTAGCTAACCACCATTCGGTGAAAGGTATTAGTATAATTATTACTCATCTTTTTTTTAAGTACTATAAATTCAGTTCGATATTTCTCTCCTCAACACATTCAAATATACATCCGAGTAAAAGAGAGAAAATGGAAGCCACTTCAAGAAGACGAGTTGAAACAATTTGTGTATTTTGTGGTACCAGTGTGGGTACTAAACCGCAATACATAGAGGCAGCACAAGAATTGGGCCGAGTCATTGCTGGACGGAAAATGCACTTAATATACGGTGGAGGCAATCTTGGACTGATGGGAATTGTTTCAAAGGCTGTACATGACGGAGGCAGTCCAGTTCTGGGAATCATCCCAAAACCTTTGGCGGAGGCGAATCTGATAGGACCATCAAACGGAGAAGAATTGATCGTGCCAGGAATGTCAGAGCGATTTGTTGAAATGATTAACCGTGCATGCTTTTATTGCTCTGCCAGGAGGCTTGGGCACGTTGGAGGAAATTTGTACAGTGCTTTCTTGACGAACCTGAACATTCACCAGAAACCTCTTGGATTATTTAACGTTGATGGATTTTATGATTTTCTCTATGTGTTTCTTGAAGATAACCGAAGAAATGGGTTTGTAACAAAACCTGTGAACGAACTCCTTTTCACGGCCAGAACTGCCCAGGATTTAATTGACCAAATCTTGGCCTTTGAACCTCATGTGGACCCTATCATTTCCGAGATCAAATGGTCTGAGGACGATCGTGGTAAAAAACGTAAACTGAATCTGGATCTTAACCTCTAAGTTTTCTGTATTAATATCTTGTTTATTTTGTGTTATTTAAATAATAAATAAAAATGAAAAAATTGAGTGAAAGAAGTCTTTGATAGTTAGACATGTGTCCGGTGATGACATTGAATGCTGTAGAGGAAACCTAGAAACGATAAGTGCGAGACCGTTCTCATCCGGTATTCTGAATGGATTGATCTCAGTTAGACTCACGAGCACTTGATTATAGGATCCTAGCAGTAGAAACCTGAGTAGTTATCGAGGTGACTAGTTTGAAGAGATGATGTATTAGTGAATGACCGTTTGCCTGGGTGTCCACACTTGTTTACTGATGCTATGATATATGATATGGTTGGAAATAAAGAAAAAGTCTCTGAAAAGAAAATATGAAAGAAAAAAATAGACCGCCTATAACCGATAAGCGTGAAGCTACCCATGGGCGAGTATTAGGACCACCATGATGAGAAATGCTACCTTAAAGGGTAGTGTGTCAGAAAAAGAGAAGAGAAAAGAAAAAAGAGAAAGAAAAGAAGAAAAGAAAAAAGAAAAAAAGAATAATGAAAGAAAGAGACAAAAAGAAAAAATGAAAACCATATCATGTTGAGTATGCTGAAGTAATCACAGAATGTGATTAAGACATCCAGGTTGGTTTAGCCCACTGGTCGATTCTCTGAAACGAAATCACCAAGTTGGCTTACTTAAGGACTAAGCTGCGAAAGAGCCCTGGCACACACCACGAGGAGTCTAACTCAGATCACCCATTCAGATGATCGGATTTGAGTATATTGAGTACTTTGAAGATTCATCGGTTTTGACACGAAGCATTCGTTGAGGACGAAAATATGTTAGCTATCAAGATTATCTCGTGAGAGGTAATATAATGTGTGAAATAGAATATCATGTCAGCTTGGGAACAAGGCCCATATCAGCTTTTGGGTGAGGCCCCCATCATTATCAGACTTTGCCGGGTATGGCACTCCGAGGGTTGAGGCCCACATCACTATCAGACTTTGCCGGGTATGGCACTCTGGGGGCGAGGCCCACATCATTGTCAGCCTTGCTGGGTATGGCATTCTGCGGGTCGAGGCCCACATCATTATCAGTCTTTGCCGGGTATGGCACTCTACGGGTTGAGGCCGACATCTCTATCAGTCCTTTGCCGAATATGGCACTCTGGGGGCGAGGCCCACATCATTATCACTCCTTGCCGGGTATGGCACTCTGCGGGTTGAGGCCCACATTACTATCATTATTTGCCGGGTATGGTACTCTGGGGGCGAGGCCCACACAGTATCAGTTTTGTCGGGTATGACACTTTGGATGGCAAGGCCCACATCTTTGTCAGAATCAGTTTTGCCGAGTGCGACATTTCGAGTACGGAGACACATTATCAGTTTTACCGGGTACGACACTCCAAGTATACAGTATCAGTTTTGATGGGTATGGTAATCCGAGAATGGAGCAGAGTCCGAGAATGAACAAACCGAGAATCGAATGCGGTTCGGGAATGGACCATCCCATACAGTACAGTTCAGGAATGAACCATTACATCAGTATCAGTTTCGGGGATGAGTCCCAGGGTCGTGGCCCACATCAATATCAGTATCAGTTTTTGGGATGCGTCTCATGGTTGACCCACATCATCATCTTCAGCAGTTTGGGGATGTGTCCCAGGGCCAAGGCCAACGTCAATATCAGTATCAGTTTCAGGGATGAGTCCTAGGGTTGAGGCCTACATCAGCATCAGAATCAGTTTTAGGGATGAGTTCCAGGGTTGAGGCCCACATCATTTCAGATTTGAGGATGCGTCCTAGGGCGACGCCCACATCGTTATCAGCAGTTTGGGGATGAGTCCCGGGTCGAGTCCCACATCTACATCAGTAACAGTTTTTGGGGATGCGTACTAGGGTCGAGGCCCAATTATATCAGTAGTTTTTGGGGAATGCGTCCCAGGGTTGTAACCCACTTTATCAGTATCGGTTTGGGCGAGGGCCCATATCAGGATCAGTTTGGGGGCGAGGCCCACATCAGTATTAGTCTGGGGCCGAGGCCCATATCGATATCAGTCTGGGGGCGAGGCCCATATCAGTATCAGTTTTGAGGCGAGACCCACATTAGTATCAGTTTGGGGGCGAGGCCCATATCAGTTTGGGGCGAGGCCCATATCAGTTTGGGGCGAGACCCACATCAGTTTCAGTTTGGGGCGAGGCCCTTTCAGTTTGGGGGCGAGGCCCACATTAGTATCCGTTTGGGGCGAGGCCCATATCAGTTTGGCGAGGCCTATATCATTTGGGGCGAGGCCCCATATCAGTTTCAGTTTTGGGGCGAGGCCCATATCAGTTTGGGGGCGAGGCCCACATCAGTTTTAGTCTGGGGGCGAGGCCCATATCAATGTCAATTTGGGGGCGAGGCCCACATCAGTGTCAATCCGAGGGCGAGGCCCACATCAGTATCAGTTTGGGTCGAGGTGCCCCCGTTATCGGTTGTAGTCCGGGTCGAGGTGCCCAGGGTCGAGGTGCCCACTACATCATCAGTTCGAGGGCGAGGTCCCTATTGTCAGCGGTGTTGGGTCGAGGTGCCCAGGGTCGAGGTGCCCCCGGTTGTCGGTTGTAGTTCCAGGTCGAGGTGCCCACTACATCATCAATTCGAGGGCGACGTCCCTATTGTCAGCGGTGTTGGGTCGAGGTGCCAGGGTCGAGGTGCCCCTGGCCCCGTTGTCGGTTGTAGTTGGTTCCGGGTCGAGGTGCCCAGGGTCGAGGTGCCCACTACATTATCAGTTCGAGGGCGAGGTCCCTATGGTCAGCGTGTTGGGTCGGGGTGCCCAGGGTCGAGGTGCCCCCGTTGTCGGTTGTAGTTCCGGGTCGAGGTGCCCCGGGTCGAGGTGCCCACTACATCATCATTTCGAGGGCGAGGTCCCTATTGTCAGCGGTGTTGGGTCGAGGTGCCCAGGGTCGAGGTGCCCCCGTTGTCGGTTGTAGTTCCGGGTCGAGGTGCCCAGGGGTCGAGGTGCCCATTACATCATCAGTTTCGAGGGCGAGGTCCCTATTGTCAGCGGTGTTGGGTCGAGGTGCCCAGGGTCGAGGTGCCCCCTTGTCGGTTGTAGTTCCGGGTCGAGGTGCCCCATGGTCGAGGTGCCCACTATATCATCATTTCGAGGGCGAGGTCCCTATTGTCAGCGGTGTTAGGTCGAGGTGCCCAGGGTCGAGTACCCCTGTTGTCGGTTGCAGTTCCGGGATGCGTCCCAGGGTCGAGGGCCCACTGCATCATCATCACAGTTCACATTCGGTGGTTCGGGACAAAGCCT
>SKCR01049696.1:0-107489 GCA_019454045.1 Zanthoxylum bungeanum
TGATTCTCTGATCACTGAAGAGTATTTTGTGAGGAAAAATAAATACCCTCTATGTCTATTTGAATAGAATTTACAAGTATTACAAAACTTGTACAAAAAACCTCACAAACTAACTACACTCTCTAAGATTTCTTGCCTTGAAGCTTTTAATATTTTGGGATGGTTTGAGCTCTCAAATGAGCTCTCTATTTATAGTGAAGCTCAAGCTAACTATTACAACCATTCTATAAATGCACCTGAAGCAAACTTGGTTTTTGCTTCATAAGTCAATAAAGAAGATTTCTCATTTGGATACTTGCATCACAAATTTCAACATCCAAATTTTCCACCAAAAGTTGTCTTGGATTGTTCTTAGAATGCAGCTGGATTCTATAATTATCTCGGGTATGTCTCTACACAGCTTTAGCTTATCCCGAATAATCACATTTGTTAACATGTCAGCTGGATTCTCATATGTATGGATCTTCACTAGTCTCAGCATTTGTTGATCCATCACCTCGCGTATCCAATGATAGCGAATATTGATATGCTTCATCTGTGAATAATATATGGAGTTCTTGCTCAAGTCCATAATATTCTGACTATCACAATGTATCTTGTATTTTATCTGTTTGATCCTTAATTCTTGAAGAAAATGCTTTAACCACAACATTTCTTTTCCTGCTTTCGTTGCTGCAATATACTCAGCTTTTGATTTTGTCCAAGACAAGCCAGGTGTTCATTTTCCATTCAAAATAGTTCTGGTCTCTTTTCAATTTACTAGAAATCGAAAGTCGCGCTAATGGATTTGTGGCAGCTATCTACAAGACAATAATTAAACACTAGCAGAACATCTTCATTTCAATATAAAAACACTAATACGATTATAGATTTTAAATCTATTAGTGTTCTCACACTACTTTACGTAATTCCGTAATCTCCCTTAATAGAAAAATAGAAATTTGACAATCAAAATTTCATAGCGGGAAATCGATCCCAAGACATTTACTCAAGCCTCACAATAATGACAGTATTGGCTTTCATAAACTCATTAGGTAGACCTCCAAGGTCAATCACATTCATGTGACTCCTAAGTTTGGTCCTGAACTATTTCTTATCCTCACAATAATGACGGTATTGGATTAAGACGTGTTCCAGGTGTATACTTATCAATGTGCACTAATGACCTTCGTAAGTACACCCTCACAATAATGACAGTATTGGGTGACTACGTCAACTCATCACGCTACATCTAATGTTTTACCGGAGCGATCTAAGTTCTGACCATTTATACCCTCACAATAATGACAGTATTGGGCATAATTAATAAGAACTAATTCATTTCCGTATTGACAATACGGACTATCCTATAATGCTTCAACATTATTAATATTATTACTTAAATAAAGTAATCACCTAATCACGAGAGATTTATGGCAATCAAGTCATAAACATACTTGGGTCAAAATAAAATTTTAATTTAAAACATGCAATGCATATCCAATATGACTTATGCATAATTAAATTAAAATTATAGAGGCATATATTCAAATATATGTCAAACATGCAACATGTGTTGTGTGGTTAAGACTTGTGCTGATATCATTCTGTTGGGGCAGTTGTGGAACCCATATGGTCAGATCGATGTCTCGCACAACGGAAGTGGGTCTAACCCGTGGATATTGGTGTATTTTTAAATTATTTTATGGAATAATATATTTTATTATAAGTCTATAGGAACAAACCAAGGTCGAATCGGAGTCCAAAAACCCCGGAACGAATAAAATGAAGTTTAAGCGCTCATAGGCAACCACTCTTCGCGTGTCGCGATGCGCAGGCTTGGGAGTCACAACGCCCAATCTGTGAATGCTCGGCGCACGACGCGCAAGGGTGAGCGTCGTGATGCCCGCAACTCTGAGAGGTGAGTGTCGCGATGCTGGAGATTACAGTCACTATGATATCCTGTGTAAAATATTGGCAATGAGCAAATTTACTTGAATCCAATCTAAAACACTTCTAATTTTCTCCAAACACTTCAATACACTTAAAATCCAATTTTAACATCAAAACCAACATCAACATATGTTATACAACAAACATACATATATTCTAAATACATATATGCATTTCTTTGAATCAAAACATAAACCAAAATAGAATCCCACAATAAAGTGACTCATGAATAATTCTAGGTCGGTCAACTGATTCTAGAGTGGTAGCAATAACTTCAAGCTATCATCTAGAGTTCAAGACTCTAATTTTATGTTCCTTGTCCAACATGAATATTTTGACCCAATTACAAGCATATTGTGTTTATGCTTCCAAAGCTTCCATACACATTTCATTAGCTCAATTTCAACATCAAGCTATGTTATTATGTATCCAATACATAATACACCACTATATGTTTCATTAATGATAACAACTCATTAATGAAAACATAGATTTAGAGAATTTCAAACTTACCTAACAAGCTTGATTCCAATATTCAATATTCTTCTCCTTATTGAAATATTGTAGAAAACTTCCAAGGCTAGCAAACATGTTCGAAGATCTAATCTTCTTCTTGTTGTTGTTGTTGAGAATTTCCAAAGCTAGCAAACTTGATATGAATATCCAATCTTCTTCTCCTTGTTATTGTAGAGAACTTCTAAAGCTTCTACCACAAAAACTTTAATTAGACTAATATTTCTTTCTTTTGTTTAATGCATGTTTTAGCTTACTTTGTCTTTGATTAAAAACTTTTTCAAGCTTGCCTTTTATAGCAAAACTTATGTAATTTTTAATTAATAAAAGTTCTAATCAATTTTATGTAGGCTTAATCTAATTTGTCCAAATATGTATAATTATGTGTGACTAATTACCTTTGTCTACCACTTTGATTTAATCCAATTAAATCAAAATAAAATTTAATAAATGGATTAGTTCAATGTCTACCACTTTGATTTAATCCAATTAAATCAATACAAATACACCTATTATTACATATTTATTATTACCAAAATATCCTCCAATTGTAGAGATATTTATGAAATTACAACAAATCCCTTGTGTGATTTTAGATTAATCCATTTGGGTCAAAATAAATAATTAATGTTATCCAATAACACTTAATTATTTTAATTGATAATTATAATATCAAAAATTATCAGCGACCCAAGTGCTCAATGAGTACATTTCATATTGTGGGACTCTCTAAGTCCAGACACGTTCGTCATATAAATCTAGCTTATACGTAGGCAATTCGCCCACCTCTGAATTCGCAAAGAACACGAACGATCTTTCTGAATTATATAAGTCGAGGTCATCACATATGTTTAATAATCCCTTCATCGTAGGCTATCTGAGTTGTGCTTAGGAAATTTAGATTACAATGTCAAGTTTCTAAAGCGCACATCTCATGTTGACATGTCCACGATTCTTTACAACTAATCATAACACCATTTCTGATATATTCAATCCACCTTAGGTGATCGGCTTTGGCCAAAGTCTTAAGAATCGTGACTTACTCACATGGATACTTAAACCCCTTATGGTTCACATACGGGCCGACGGATCATATCTTGATAGGAACTTAATTAACGAGTGTATTGGTCCACACCCAACGAACATCTAGCGGTCAGACCATGAAAACTCTCTGACATATATGGCATCAAAGTGTGGAGGATCACACACATAATCAATTTTATCCAATAATCAAAGGATCACATATGCTACTCGACTCGAGGAGATTCATATTTACGGTGGTGTGTACTTCCAACTATTAGGAATCACCTATGAGTCATTCAGTATTCGCTCCAACTAATACTCAAATGTCTATACAAACTTCTCTTGCTCATGGTACATCGCTTTAAACCATTGGAACTTCAATTACAATATACGACATGTGCTAGTCTTCTAGGTTATATGAATTCAACCGTAGTCCAAAACCAACGAATAAGAATATTTTACTTTAAGAATAGTTTATAGTAGTAATATTATCCCAATATCAGACCACTCAATGTCCGGTATTACTACATGACTATTCTAAGGTTGATGTCATTCTTAGCATATTTATATATCAATCTAATATGCATAATGTTGAAATAAAAATGTAGTTATTTTATTAATAACTAATAAAATATAATGTACAATATATTATTCAGATTGGTGCTCCAAGCACCAACTCCAACAGTGGAGTGCGTGGAACAATCATTTCATGTCGAATGTTGTTTCTTTCGCAGTAGACATCGAACTCTCTGGAAGAGTACTCGCCTTCAGTATCTGTGCGGAGGCACTTCAGTTTCTTCCATGTTTCACACTCTACCATGACATGGAACAGTTTGAAATGATCTAGGACTTGATCCTTTATTTTTAGGAAATACACCCTCACCTTCCGAGTAGCATCATCAATGAAATTCAAAAAATATTTTTACCACATAGTGAATTAACCTCCAATGGACCACAAACATCGGAGTGTACCAAATTGAGCAACTGTGATATTCTCGTAGAAGAGAAATTAAAAGAGACTATATGTTGCTTACCGAACAGACAATGATTGTAAGGATCTAGAACAACATTCTTGGAGACAGTGATTAGATATTTTTTTGTTAAGGCAGACAACCATTTCTCACTCATGTGATCGAGTCTCTGGTGCCATAAATTTAGAGAAGTCTCTCGTTTAGCTACAATGAGGCTCTCTGCACATATGTAACACCACGCCATATGCAAGATGCTACCGATAGGAGATAGGATTGACCCATCTCCATAAGCGTCTGAATTTAACGAAAATTCGGCATGATGTATCCTAAAAACTGGACAACCTGGATCACAGTCCAGCATCAAAGGGAAACTAAGAATATATCAAACAAATAAAAGGACCTCAGGTCCACACAAATCTCATCAAAATCATATCATATGAGGCTCCGCCCACACCATCTATCAACACTCAAGGGCTTTGTGCCCACCACAACATAAATAATCAAACATTTACTAATTTATATATATACAGACATCGTGTTCAGCACGACAACAAAAATATTAATCTCAAATCCTCTACTTTTTAAAGCTTATCCCCAGACACTTGCGAGGGTGACTGCCGCTTGGGCGATCTGCGTCTCGAGCATGACTTCCAAAGCAGAAATGTCTGACCCATCTGTTAGCCAACCTGCAAAACTAGCAAACTGCCTTTGCGAGCACCCCAGGTCCTAGTCACGTCGAGATTTCGAGGGCATATACAGACTCCAAACGATCCCACGAACGCGCTGGAATCGACAGAATTCTGATCGGAGCTACTGTTCACTGACAGGTTACTATTCACCGAATCTTCTTTCCTCATTTCGCATGCAACCATGTACGGAATGGAAAATCCATCACCGCCAACTTGTAGTACTCTCCGAGAGCTTCGATTTGGCGGGTCGCTCGAGTCGTGAAACAAAGCGATGAGCCGGGATCGCGAAACCCATTCTCGCGCGGTTCTCTCCTCCTTGCGCCGTCGTTCGCTGTCAACCGCGTAATCGGTGTCCACCACGAGATACGCCGTGGCCGAACGATCACGATGGCGCCGGTGCGAGCCACCGTAGGCTTCCGGAGGGCCGTCCGCCGATGCCATTTCTCTCTCTTCTCCCTCTTCTCTTCTCTCTTTCTTCACGTCTCTGTTTCTTCTCTTTTTTGTAATGATGAATAGTAAAAGAAGACTTAAATAATGCCATTCTAAAAATTACAAAATTACCCCCACTTTGAAGGGTATTTTCGATAATTCACTATTTTGAAGCCCTTCTGATGCAAATTTCGAAAACTGTTCAACGTCAAAGTTTTTTGTCTCAGAACAACGAGTCTGGTGGTGCAAGAATTAGCTCAATCGGAGTTCGTTTGAAAATTTTATAGGTTAAACAAGAATCTTTTACATGTATAACGATAAAATCAGAAATCGCGTAACTGATTCTCAGAACCACACATTTTCCAAAGCGATGAAACTTCACTTAAAAATATTCTCACCTATTTTCCAACACATAAAGTTTGATTTTCGATTACCATCGCGTTCTAAATCCTTAACTTTAATTCGATAACTTTCCCGAACTGTTCCGAAAAACCCGGGATATTACATTCTCCCCTCCTTATAAAAATTTCGTCCTCAAAATTTCTTTGTGCTTATGTCTGATCATTTGTAACCGATTGTATGTACATTACCATCTTATCCGTATTCGGAAGTCGCCTCACTTACACCTTTTCGAAAGTTACGTATTCCATACACCAATACAAACTATACTATTTCCAAAACAAAACGCATCGAATCATACATTTCTTGCCCAAATCAAATCAAACTTGTCATTTTAATCCATATTAATTCATATGAACTCGCTCAACCATTTCAAATTCATCCATCACAGAAAGAAAGTCAAACACGGATTCTATACAGCCAATCACATACATCATCCGAAACGAGGAGCATAGCACATATTCTTTGCACGTAATCAAATACAGTATCAAACATAAACTTAACACAATTTTATACTATCTATTTCGTCCACAGTTCAAAATGGAACTTATTCATTTCACATCAGGTCATTCTATATCATATATGTAAATGGCATCAATATCAAAGTTTACATTTATACATATCCCATCGCACATACAACTTTGTATGGCCGACCATAAAGTATACATAGCCCTTACCGTACTCAAAAGATCTGTGACTAATCATAAACTTACATACGTGCTCTTATAATGATCATAAACTATTATACCAACAAATACCTCTATCGTCACAACAAAAGTGACAACCATAATACTCTTATGATGATGATAGTCTGAAATTTGTCAATCTCTCTCATCATTAAAAAAAAACGAAAACAATCTCTTTTAAAACCATTTCGAAAATACATTTGAAAAACACTTTTACTATAAACAAAAAAATCAATTTCAAAATCTATCATCGTAAATCCATATCGAGCATCCAGTATAACTCACTGATGAAACATAAACGAGCGCCCAATGCCCGAATCGCGCGCACAAATCGGACAATGAACGAAATGATCCTCTGTCGACAGAGGGTCGGGTCGGCCCACTGCAGTTGGGTAACCCATAAACGAGCATCACGGCAGAAACATGTCATATCAAATTATAAAACTGTAAAAAAATATACGCCGTGACAGAAAACATATCATATCGTATAATATCATGAAAATATCATGAAAATCATGAAATACATCAAAATTTAAATGTAATTCTTTGAAATCATTTCCCCCCCCAAAACATAAATATGTGTAAATCAAAAATAAATCTTTGATGCAAAGTTTTCAAAATACATACCGATCGTCCACTACTCACTCGCGCGCATTGACCGGACAATGTATGGACCATGTCGACATGGTAGTGGGCCAGCCATTTTCTGATGGTCTGGACCCTATAACGAGTGCCCGGGGGCCAATCCGGAACGAAACATATACGAGCACCACAGAGGGTCAAAAACATAAAATCATCAAACACCGTGGCAGAAACAGATTTTCGAGCGACTCGGCGAAAATAGGTTTTGTAGTTTAAAAATATCAAAATCATTTCGAGCACCGAGACATAAACATATTATCAAGCACCTCGACGAAAATATATTGATAGATCTCAAATCATGAAAACGTGAATCAATCATCGAGGCAGAAGAAACATTTCTTTATCTTTTATAATCAAAATCAAAGCATCTGAAAACTTTCTTTCTTTCTCTTTTTCCTTTCATTTTTCTTTTCAAAACACTTTTGTGCCAAAAATCAAATCAAGTTTTCAAAACATGGTTCAAAAATACAATCCACAATTCAGACTATCAACATCATAGAATCTCTTATACCTCTGATTAGCGTAAACACACACGTATAACGCAAGCGTACGTATCGTTCAAGTAGTATAAAAAGTATCGATCCCACGAGGACTTAATATCTAATGTATTAATTTTATGATGTCAAATGATTACTAGTATCTAACATGTTGGTTGATTGATTTGAAATGGTGATGATTCTAAATTTAAAAACAAGTAAATAAAATTGCACAAAAGTAGGTTTAGAAAAATTCAATATTAAAAAACTATCTAGGGTTGTGAATCTTTCTAATATCTTTTAAAATATGACAGTGGTTATTTCATGATTGTGTAATAAATCGGTTTACTAACCTGGAACACTAAATATGCAAAAGCCTCTAGCGATGGTCAGACGCAAATACCCAGTTTAACCCAATTGAACCATATGTCTATGTCAACCAAATTATCTGGATTCATTAAGTTTAAGTCCAATTATGGCTACCCCGTCCGACAGGTATATGTCTATCCTGTAAGGAAATCTATTAAAGGGTTATCTATCCTCAAGGAAGATCGTGGGCTATTAAGTCTAAGGCTGAAACCTAAAATTCCTTTGTCAAGTTTATTTTAGATTTACCACATCAATCTTATTGGTGATCAGACAACAAGAAGCATTAAGCTTAAGACTTAATAAGTAAACCTTTAAATTACCCAAACTATAAAATATCCCATTATAAAACCGGTGATATTAGAATTCATCACAACCCCAGATAAATAACTTAGTTACGACACATAACTAGGGCTAGTAAAAACTTAAAGTAAAGACATAAAGTAAAAATGCTGAAAAGTAATTGCGGGGTAAAGTAAAAGCTGAAAAGTAAATTACAATAAAATAAAATGATAAGGTAAAAGGATCAACTTTTACTATTTACTATTTAGATATCTCTCTTAATATAATATATTAACTTGTGATTATTTTACCAACCGTCCATATAGGCGGTAACCTGATTAAGTCAAATTAAGTCCAACCAGCCATAAAGGCGGAACCAAAATAAAACCTGCCATATAGGCCGTAAGAAAAATTTAATTACCAACCGACCAATCTGGCGGTATCCTGATTAGTCAGGTTTAAACTAGATTAAAATGAATTACAACCGACCAATATAGCGGTATCTTTTTTAAGTCAAATTTTAAATAGTGAATATATTATATTTAAGGGAGATTAATCTAAATAGCAATAGTAAAAGAATTACCTTTCACTCTAGCAGAGGGGAAGTTACCTTCTCATGGTGAATAGTAAAAACTGTAAAAAGTAAAAAGTAAATTACTATTATTATAGAACGTAATTAAAATTAATTAAAAAACTAAACTTTAAAATAAACTAGATAGAAAACTCTCTATTTACATTAGAGAATTAGAGAGGAAGGTACATCTGAAACTGAAATTTTGAGCTTATTTATAGGCGTCAGTAGGGGTCGGCGTCGCGACGCCCAGATCGCGTCGCGACACGGGACATTGTTGATGTGGCAGCTTCTGGTTCGTCGTTTCAGATTCGGATAAGGTGATAAGGTGACACGGGCAGGGTAGTTGGGGAGTTCAATTATTGCGACACGTGGCGGCTTCTGATTGGCTGATTTCAGATTCTTATCGCCATGTGTCAATTGCGGATAAGTGAGTCAATAATTGGCGCTGACGTGGTGAAAGTGACTGTCGGCACCATAGAATTACGACACGTGGCATGCTATGATTGGCTGATGATGACGTGGTGATGATGTGGCACGTTGACTTGGTCAACTGGTTGTGGATGATGATGTGGCAGACACGTGGAGTGACATGCGGCGACATGTGGTGATGGCGACTGTCGGCACCGTAGGATGATGACATGTGGCACGGCGTACGTTAGCAGATTGAATGTGATGGTGACACATGGCACGACGCACGTTAGCAAAGTCAAACTTTTCTCAGATTCTGACTTGTGGACCCGGCACACGTTAGCAAGTCTTGGTGAATGTTAGGCGTCGCGACGCCATAGGCTTGCGCGTCGCAACGCGCAGAATTACGAAATGCCATTTTTTTCTAACTTTCACTGTTTGGTCCAAATTACCTCCAGAATGTCCTGAAACTTTATTTATCTACAAAATAACACAAAACACATCAAAATATTCACAAAACTCAAGAAACTATACAAAATACTAGGTTAAAATGAGTGGGAAATAGTGATATAATTACCACTCATCAACCCCTAAAACCTAACATTTTGCTAGTCCGCGAGCAAAACATAGAATAAAATAACATAAAAATCTTTAAAATAAAATTTAACTAAGCCACTTTCGTAGGGATCACGGTTGCATTTAGCGTATGCAACAAGCCTTTAAACCCATAGGGTCCCTAGTGGACGAGTTGTAGTCTCGTGAGGGTTTACAGCAATGATACCCACAACATTTACAAAAGTAAAAATGTAGTGAAAACTAATGCACACAAATAAAAAAAGGAAGCGAAAAGAGAATAAAGAAGTTAGTGACTAATCAGATGAAACTTATACTCCAAGTAAATAGTTGTTTTTTTTTTTCTAAATTACTGAATAAGTAAATTCTCCGATTATATTTACCATTCTCCATATACACAGCCAACAAAAATTAAACAACTCATTTTTGCCCACAACAGTCACAAGTGTAGTTGATAAGAGAGTAATATTTTTGTCCTAAAGTTTTATCAGAATTCACACTTTTTGTAGCAATGGAATAATTTTCTGAATTTTCTTATTTTTTCTATGATTTTTGATTTTTTTTATTTATATACAATATATTCCATCTATGTAGCGAGTGTTGGGTCGGTGACTCCCAAACCAGTTGGCTTTAGGGTACCAGGTGTTAAGACACCCCTACGGACTTAATTACTCAGACTTCAGATATATATATTTTTTGCAACATCTTTGATCAATGTAGCGAGCCTTGGGCCAGTGACTCCCAAACCAGTTGGTTTTAGGGCATTAGGTGTTAAAAACCCTTACAGACTTAATAACTCGGATCTCAGATTTTTTTTTTTTACTCCATTGCTTTTTGAGAGTTTCCTCCAATAAAATAGAGCATTGAATATTACAAACTTTTCAATTTTAGCTCATGTCCGTATGTTACTATGCATGTTGATAATATCTGCTAACTGAGCATATGAAGATCCATTTTAGTCAGTTTTATGGAGAATTTACAAATTAAATATTTAAAATGAAATAAACAAAAACTAACTTGTTTCAAAAATGGTTGAGATACGTCTCAGGAGTGGAAATTTCTTACACAGCTATCTCTTACCAATTTCACCTTTTTAGTCAAATAAAACAAAAACGTAAATATTTTGTAATTTTGAAAAAAAAATTCATTTTTTTTTGTATTTTTCGAAAAATTTTGGACTAAAATAAAAATAACACACCACTAAAAATAAGATACTGATCAACTAATCCCTCCCCCAAACCTAAATGAGACATGTCCCCAATTTCTTAAACAGTAGAAGAATAGTTTAGAGATAGTACCTGAAATTCTACACAAAAGTTAAAGGTTAAGATCCAGATTAATCTGATGCCTCTTACCATGATCGTCTTCGGACCAATTTATCTTTGAAGGATCGGGTCAATTTGTGGTTCATAGGCTAGATTGGTCATTAGATCCGGAGCAGTTTGGCAGTGAAGAGAAGTTCTTTTAAAGGTTTTGACACTAACCCATTTCTCCGAGCATCATCAAGAAACACACAAAGTAAATCATAAAAAATCATCAACGTTTGTTAAACAGCCAATTGGTTTCTGGTGTATGTTCAAGTTTTCGCCAAGATAGCCATATAAATATTCCTCCAATGTACCCAAGCCACTGGCAAAGCAATTAAAGCATCAGCACGTTTAACATTTTCTACTAATCGTTCAGACATACATGCACGATCAGTTCCTTCCGTTTGATGTCGAATAAGATTTGCCTCTGCCAAAGGGTGTTGGGATGATTCCCAAAACGTGACTTGCATCTTCCTGACGGCCTTTTTGAAAAGATCCTCATTTTTAATCCAAGATTGCCTCTGTTGGACAAATGACCCATAGCGTCACTATTTGCACAGATCATTGTGTTGTTGTAGCAAATTAACTATGTGACAAGGAAATTGCACTCTCATCATTTGTGATTAGATCACCATAGATATATAAATGAAGAGAGGTCCCTATGATTAGTACCTGGACTGAGAATGATATGAGACAGTATCAGTCCCCGAAGGTTTAATCATTAAATATCCCTAGCCGTAGTATTATCGAGACTGGACATCGATAATGCGGAATAGGCTAGTATTGCACTTGTGCGCGTTGTGAGGGCACAACGCATAGTTCTCATATATATAAGTATTGGATACTTATGCAAGTGCGATAGGAGGTCGTGTTTCACCGATGGTACGGGAAACAGCTTCGCTCTGGATAGACCCCTCGGAATCCCATTGGTATTATGACTATGTGTCTATGGGAGGCCGAAATCGAGGTAGGTGTGTATAGTCTTAACCTGAGACTTGCATCGCTAATACTTACGATAATCGATAAACTTTGGTCTTGGTGGTAGGGGACTTTAACCGGTTCTGTGTACACCATTTCTGGGTTTATCAGAGAGTCGTAGAGTATTGGGTGTGATGTCAAGATGGAAGTGTCACTTCAGTCATTGGAGATGATGTCACGCAGGATACGGTACTAGTGCTCTTGAGTGTTGCGCAACCAATCGGGATATTGTGACCAGGTCATGTATATCCGATTATAGAGACTATGTTACCAGACATCCGACATGTGTTTCGGACGGGGCAGACACTTATCCAGCCCCAGCCCTAGCACGTGATTATCCGATACTGGGCCGATATACACAATACTACGGTATATACTACGCTTGATACAGATCTATATATTCCTATAAGAATATTTCTGGAGAATTGGGTAGGCATGGCGCTTTGCTAGAAGCCAACCTTGTCTTGTAAATCGATATAAACGTAGTACGAGAGGTACTTACGTGTTCGGATAGTCCGACGATCGTATTTACTGCCAACATATCCGGAGATCTCATGGGTCGCTTCCTGAAGATTCACCGATGACGTATTACTCGCACTTTGATTAATCTGGGATTAATTAGAAGAGAGAGATAGAATTAATCTGGGATTAATTCGATGAGAGAGAAAATTAATCTGGGATTAATTACGGAGATATTTTATCTCGGATAAAATATCGTTAAAAAGAGAGAGAACGATTAATTTGGAATTAATCGATAAAATTAATATATTCGATATATTAATCGAAATTGGATTTCGACGCGGAATTAAAATTAGATTTTAATTCGGGCGAACGAATTAATTTAGAATTAATTCGTTAGCGACGTGAATAGTGAATTCGCTAGGCGTAATCACTTAATTACGACGCGACGGAAAATTCGTTAATTTGGAATTAGCGAACCCGAGCCCGAGAGTGATTGCGAGAGCGCATTCGCATTTCGAATTCGAGCGCGGCACGCGAGTCACATCAAGCGTCAAATCGCTAGTCGCGTCAATCGTCAAATCAATTGTCACTTTGAGTGATGTGACTTGACAAATGTCACTTTGATAAAGTGAAGACATGTGATGTGAATAGTGTGGAAATGATTGAAAGCTTTTAAAAGGCTTGAGATGGAATATAACATTTTTTTTTCCTGCCTTTTTGATTTTGAATTAAGTTGAGTATATGTATTTTTTATTTACTTGGAAAATAAAAATGAATATTACAAAGGCTTTTCCTCTCTCTCATTTTGGTAACAGTACACGTTTGGCTCTTGGAGCCAAAACGTTTTTTTTTCCCTCTTCTTCTTCTCTTCCTCTTCTCACGGCATGGTGCCGATTTCTTCATTTTTTTCTGGTTTCACGAAATTTGAGAAGCAAAATGGAAGATGAACAAGTGCTAGCACACCTTGAGTAATATATAGGTGATAGGGAAGCATCTTCATGAGCTTGGAAAGCTTGAAGCTTGGAGCTTCAATGGAGTCCATGCATGGCCGATCTTGGAGGAGCCAAGACAGCCCCAAAACCGAGCAGTCCAGCAGCACAAGGGCTCCATTACGCGAGTTTGAGAAGCTTGAAGGCTGTGTTCTTCATTTCATCAAAACCCATCAATGTGAGTATGATTCCGCCACTCCTTTGATGTGTTCAACTCGTTTTTTATGCATTGTTTGTGATCTTGTGGACTTGATTAAACTCCAACATTGGTATCAGAGCCATTGATGCATGAAATCCGAAATTAGGGTTCTGAGCAAATTTGGGGCTTTTTGATTTTGGCTTGATTCTGACAAATTGATTGTGTAAGAATGCTTATATATGATCTAATTTGAGATATATGTAATCAATTTGACAAAAAAATCATTGGATTGATTTTCCCCAATTTGCAAATTTGGTGTAAAACTTTAATTTGGGTAAACTCGATTTAGGCATGATTTGGTTGAATTGTTTGATGCATTATGCTTGAATGAGGTTGAATTGAAGTTGTGCATGATCAATTTCAAGAAAATTGGATTAGATCAATTTTCCCCAATTCTTAGGTTGAACATGAAACTTGAAATTGGGTAAAATGTGTTTAAGCATGTTTTAATTGCATTGGATGTTTAAGTATGCTTAGAACATGTTTAATTGAGATTGTGTGTGGTCAATTTCATGAAATTGGATTGGATTCAATTTTCCCCAAATTGGAGGCTTGGCCGAAAATTGAAAACCTAATGTCTTGGTAATTTTGTTTTGTTTGATCATTGGATGACTTAAAACAATTGGTTAATGTTGTTTTGAAGTTCAATTGGATTGAATTTTGATTTGGAACATTTTTCCCTTTTAAAGTGGCTTGGCCGATTTTAAAGAACATGAAATTCTTTGTGATTTTGTTGTTTTAATTCATTGGATGAATTGAATTGATTTGGGAAATTAAGATTGTGGACTCAATTGGATTGAAACCGAATCGAATTGAAAAACCCCTAATTGCCGAGACTTGAAAGCATGTTAATTGGGTTTGATTTTAATTGAATTGTGTTGGACACTATTTGGTTGTTAAAGTGCATGATTAATTAGGCTAATTGATATTTTAGAAATGTTAATTGGGTAATTGATTGTGTATTACACTTAGGTTAATTAATTGTGAAATTTGGAATTTTATAAGTTAATTAATTTGGGCTTGATTTTGGAAATTGGGCTTGTTGGGTTGTTGTATTGGGCTTTTGGGCTTTGTTGTAACAAAGTTGGGTTTAGGCAAAATTGGTTGGATCCAATTAGGCCCAAAACCGAATCCAAAAGGTCCAATTATGACTTAATGGACCTTAATTATTTAATTGGGCCTAATGGGCCAAAATTAATTTAAAGGCTTATGGGGTAACTCCCGGATTGGATTTTGGTTGTTCGGTTTGACCCGAGTTGACCAAAAGTCCACGCCTGTAGAAATTAATTAAAAGCCCATTGGACTTTAATTAAATAAAACATTAGATGTTAATCGGGCTTTGAGACCCGTTGCGATTAAATTTGGAATTTAAGTCGTAAAGGTTCGTTAATAAAAGTGTAATATTTAATTTGGAATTAAATAATGAATTAGAATTAAATACGTATTAAATTGGATTTAATTATGTTATTTAATTTAATTCGTAGAAATTGTACTTTGAGTACGTGTTTGCAATACGAGTTTGACTCGAACAAAATCAAATCTTTGTTTGAACATTGGATGATCACTAATAATCAAGATTAATTAATTTGATTGATTGATTGATAACATGCTTGTATGAATACATGGTTGTGATGTTTGAATAATGTATATCGGATGGATATTAGTCGGGTTGGGCGATTTTGGAAATTGTAATAAATTTGATTTATTAAATTGGACCTGCGTGTCCAGCCTTATCTCCTATTTCTTTGTATTCTCTTCTCACCTATTCCCCTCCATGTAAAAGAGGTTTCTTTAGAAGTGTAGTGTAACGGGTAGAAGTAGTAATACAAGTGCTAGCGGGAGAGAGAAAGTGAGAGATTTGATCTAGGATCAATGTAAAATATCCATCCGCATATCATTATTATTTATTTCATACTCGCTTTATTATGTGTTTAGAATGCATGCTTAAGGGTGTATGATGATGAGACCTTAACAAAGATAATTAAATTGGTAGCCAATTTGCACGCGAAAAACCCTCGTTTTATATTAAGCAAATATCCTTCCATTGAATGATTCTTGTTCAAGATCCGAAGTTGGCATTGGTTTTTGACCAAAGTCAAGACCTTTGTCAATCAAGGATGTACTTGAATCATGAGAGTTTTGTTGCATATCGGTGTCTTGTCCAAATCGTGATTTTTATTGGCCAAAGTCAGGTCACTTTTGTCCAATGACATTGATTACGAAACTTTCCTCGTCAATGGGTCCTGCTTAACTGGAATCATTAGGTTTGTGTTTGGCCAAAGCCAAGGCCTAAATGATTCAGAGGATAGGGTTAGGAAAAGTATTGGATACATTGACATTATACATATGTTTCGGACTTGGATGTCCACCTAACCGGATCTAGGAATTGGATGAGATCCAATTGATCTGTGAGATCTACCTAGTTAAATAGCATACAGCTTTTTATTGGCCAAAGTCAGGATTGTGTGTTATTTAACGGGATCCTAGCCCACTAGGAAACACGGTTTCCCGAGTACTCCACAGAGGGTTAGAGGACTCGACGAAAAATAGTGGGAGGCAAGTATTGAATTTGCAACATTCGTTCGAATACTCGCTAAACACGCTCATTTTATTTTATTTCGTCATTAGATTAAATGTTAGTTGGACTAATATTTAAATTGTTGTTTTAATAAACAGTTGGACTGTATTATACTTGATTATATATAATTGGATTATATTAATCAATATATTTGAATTAATTAATTTCAGTTTACAGTTGATTTTATAATTGGATTATAGTAATCAATGTAATTGAGGTTAATTAATTTGGATTATATTTGATTATATAGTTGGACTATTATAATCATTATAATATATAAAGTACCACTAATCGTTGATTAAATAGTTGGACTATTGTAATCAAGATAAAATTGAAAAGTTGGATATTTAAAATATAATCTAGGATTAAAATATTTTAAATGATTTAATTTTCAAATTGGGAATAAATAATAGGTTACTTTATTTGAAAATAACTTATTATACCTTAAGCCCAAAATTAAGCAAATAGTAGAGCATAAAATCTTTGGAAGATTTATGTGATGATGACTTTAATGCTTAATTAATATACTTGTCATAAATCTAATTTTGGATTTAAAAAGTATTAAAATTGCAATTTATAATTCTTGGAGAATTAATTGACTATTCATGTAAAGTCAAATTTGCAATTGGGCATGTAGCACAAGGTGCACATCCTTTCGATATTCAAAAACCCAAGGCTTGGCCTAAGGTTCCTAAAATATTGAAAAGGATAATTGACATATCCCAAAGTGACTACCATTTGGATATGGAAGACACGAAGGAATTAAAGAAAGGGCGAGGCTCTAACTTTAAATATTTGTCTTAGTTATGTTCACAGCTAGTATTGAAATTAGATTTTAAATACTTAGTGTGGTACATAAAATATATGTATTGATATTCAGAATCTGCTTTGAGCAGGATACTGACTTCAAGCTGAGATTCCTCTGCGAATCGGAAACGGGACGAAAGTCGCGCTGTTTCGACCGTAGATACCTAAGTTTAGGAACAACCTGGGGTGTGTACTTAAATTAGGAACTGTTATAATGTAACTAGTTTGACTAGAGACATTATCTCTTTATCAGTGTTTAATCCGTTGCGGATAAAACCTTTATATTATAGAACACTGAGTGTTTTATTATATAAAGATGATACTGAGATAAATACATTAGATGTAAATAACATAATTTATATTTTGAATATAAATAAAAATCTCAAACATATAAATGACAAATAAATAGCTCAAATTGATTTGATCAATAGAGACTTATTTATGAAATTGTTGTCTAGGACACAATTAAACGAGACATGTCAGTTAGACGGTGTGTCCGAACAAAAAACCGAATTTTGTTGGACATGATAAGGTTTATCACGAGTCGCTCTGAGCTATCATTTCCTTCAAACAGGATATGTATTAACAGTGCAAAACTTATTTAGAATAAGGTTCCATATTAATCTGTTTGACAGATATCATATAGGATGTGAACAGGAAAGAAACGGGTTTCTCATTCCTGATAATTTGGGTATGCCAGGCATAACGTTTGGATGATACCAAACTAAGAACCCAAATTGGATTAGTGCCAATATAGGTTATCCTAAGGGAAACCATAAGTATAGTACTTATAAATCCACATGAGAACAATGTGATTGTTGCTCACCATGCGGTTTTTCCTGAGAGGAATACCGATATGCAGTGGTCAGTGGGAGGATAGTGATACTCGATGAAAATCGGAGTAATACTGTTCTAGGCACAAGGTCCGTAATGGAACACAAATAGTTCATCAATGATGAATCTATACCATTAATCTTCAAATACACAAGAAACCGCGTAGATCAGAGAGAGTCAGAAAACAACCTGGGGTATGGGTTTCTGATCTCACCTCATAAAGATTTTAATCTTTTAAGGTACACCAACTGATTACGTATGAGGTAGTGATACGAGATATCGACTCCCTATTATGGCAAAGTGCCATGAATCGAAAATGGATTCCATGTTTAACAACTATTTTGGATACTAGTTGTTGTACCACGAGGCATTGTGCCTATGGTACATTAAACGTCTTCAAGGAAGACATACATGGTAGGCAACATACCAACGTACAAAGCTGGGCTTTTGACGGAAAGGTATCGTTATCAACATTGTGTTAATAACGGTTCAACCTTTTACCTGTTGCCATGGTAAATCCATTTTGAAGATGCTTGTTGATAACTGTATATTTCATTTGTGAAATATGTCAGTTATAAATCAAAATCGCTTTCCTGAAAAGGAAACCTTTTGGAGAATGTTTACAACATTCTGACGATTTTGTATAACCGACAAACAAGGTTTGCGGATTATTCAATCCATGTTTGGATTGAAGCAAGCATAGGGTTCTTGGAACTGACGTTTTGAAATAATCATAATAGTTTATGATTTGACTCAAAACGAAATAATTCTTGTGTATATAAGGAGGTTAGTGGGAGAGGCACTGACAATGAAATTCCCATAAAACAATCGGTGAAAGCTTGGCTTTCATAGAAATTCTCCGTAGAATTCTGGGGAGTAACAACCTTTATTCAAGGAATAAAGATCTACTGGGCTAGATTTGGAGTTGGTAACACTCTCTGAGAAATTGTACATTTAAAATGTACTTGTATTGGTGTCTCATACGCTTCGGGAGCATATGGAGTCACAATCGGGTCAATCCAAGTGATAGTCACTGGATTGAAGATTAAGAACATCTGTTAGTATCTCAGAGAACTAAAGATGCTGTCTTAAACTATGGAGATGGAGAACTTGAAGTGACTGGGATCACTGCTGCAAGTTTCCAAACCGGTAAATACTGCGGTACTATAAAGATTGAACACTGGGACAGTAAGCTGGAAATCTTCCGAGCAAGATAACTGTTGCCGAATTAACAACAAATGCGGATTATTGCTGCAGCTGAGGCAGCAATAGAGCAATAGAAGCCATTTGGATCGATAATAAATCTAATTAGATTAGATATAGTTCTGTTAGCAGCTGAGCTAGGCGTCAGCACAGGCTAAAGAATTAAAGGTCTCATCGACGATCCAGATATATACTTCTATATCATCTGATTCGTTCGGATCATACATCGTGGCGATGTGATGATCGTGTAAATCGCGTCAGACGATAATTAAGCAAATCCGCTGACGAAAACCTTTCCTCAGCAATTTGAGCGAACCGTACATAGTTCAGGTGTGGGACACTTGAGTGACTGGCTATGTGCCAAGTGGGAGATTGTTGGACAAATGACCCATAGCGTCACTATTTGCACAGATCATTGTGTTGTTGTAGCAAATTAACTATGTGACAAGGAAATTGCACTCTCATCATTTGTGATTAGATCACCATAGATATATAAATGAAGAGAGGTCCCTATGATTAGTACCTGGACTGAGAATGATATGAGACAGTATCAGTCCCCGAAGGTTTAATCATTAAATATCCCTAGCCGTAGTATTATCGAGACTGGACATCGATAATGCGGAATAGGCTAGTATTGCACTTGTGCGCGTTGTGAGGGCACAACAGCATAGTTCTCATATATAAGTATTGGATACTTATGCAAGTGCGATAGGAGGTCGTGTTTCACCGATGGTACGGGAAACAGCTTCGCTCTGGATAGACCCCTCGGAATCCCATTGGTATTATGACTATGTGTCTATGGGAGGCCGAAATCGAGGTAGGTGTGTATAGTCTTAACCTGAGACTTGCATCGCTAATACTTACGATAATCGATAAACTTTGGTCTTGGTGGTAGGGGACTTTAACCGGTTCTGTGTACACCATTTCTGGGTTTATCAGAGAGTCGTAGAGTATTGGGTGTGATGTCAAGATGGAAGTGTCACTTCAGTCATTTGGAGATGATGTCACGCAGGATACGGTACTAGTGCTCTTGAGTGTTGCGCAACCAATCGGGATATTGTGACCAGGTCATGTATATCCGATTATAGAGACTATGTTACCAGACATCCGATCCGACATGTGTTTCGGACGGGGCAGACACTTATCCAGCCCCAGCCCTAGCACGTGATTATCCGATACTGGGCCGATATACACAATACTACGGTATACTACGCTTGATACAGATCTATATATTCCTATAAGAATATTTCTGGAGAATTGGGTAGGCATGGCGCTTTGCTAGAAGCCAACCTTGTCTTGTAAATCGATATAAACGTAGTACGAGGTACTTACGTGTTCGGATAGTCCGACGATCGTATTTACTGCCAACATATCCGGAGATCTCATGGGTCGCTTCCTGAAGATTCACCGATGACGTATTACTCGCACTTTGATTAATCTGGGATTAATTGGAAGAGAGAGATAAAATTAATCTGGGATTAATTCGATGAGAGAGAGAAAATTAATCTGGGATTAATTACGGAGATATTTTATCTCGGATAAAATATTAGTTAAAGAGAGAGAACGATTAATTTGGAATTAATCGATAAAATTAATATATTCGATATATTAATCGAAATTGGATTTCGACGCGGAATTAAAATTAGATTTTAATTCGGGCGAACGAATTAATTTAGAATTAATTCGTTAGCGACGTGAATAGTGAATTCGCTAGGCGTAATCACTTAATTACGACGCGACGGAAAATTCGTTAATTTGGAATTAGCGAACCCGAGCCCGAGAGTGATTGCGAGCGCATTCGCATTTCGAATTCGAGCGCGGCACGCGAGTCACATCAAGCGTCAAATCGCTAGTCGCGTCAATCGTCAAATCAATTGTCACTTTGAGTGATATGACTTGACAATATGTCACTTTGATAAAGTGAAGACATGTGATGTGAATAGTGATGTGAAATGATGTGAAAGCTTTTAAAAGGCTTGAGATGGAAATAACATTTTTTTATTCCTTGCCTTTTTGACTTTTGAATTTAAGTTGAGTATATGTATTTTTTATTTACTTGGAAAATAAAAAAATGAATATACAAAAGGCTTTTCCTCTCTCTACTTTCGGTAACAGTACACGTTTGGCTTGGAGCCAAAACGTTTTCTTTTCCCTCTTCTTCTTCTCTTCCTCTTCTCACGGCATGGTGCCGATTTCTTCATTTTTTTCTGGTTTCACGAAATCTTTGAGAAGCAAAATGGAAGATGAACAAGTGCTAGCACACCTTGAGTAATATATAGGTGATAGGGAAGCATCTTCATGAGCTTGGAAAGCTTGAAGCTTGGAGCTTCAATGGAGTCCATGCATGGCCGAATCTTGGAGAGGAAGACAGCCCCAAAACCGAGCAGTCCAGCAGCACAAGGAGCTCCATTACCGCGAGTTTGAGAAGCTTGAAGGCTTGTGTTCTTCATTTCATCAAAACCCATCAATGTGAGTATGAATTCCGCCTTACTCCTTTGTGTATTCAACTCGTTTTTTATGCATTGTTTGTGATCTTGTGGACTTGATTAAACTCCAACAGCCTCCACCATATACTAAGTGCATATCCTTGCAGCTAGAGAATCGACCCAATTCCTGTGCTTGCTTCTACGTATTGTGGATCTTAACACCAACACTGGTACCGCAAAACACACAGATGTTCTCAACTCGTCTCTTGAAGTGGCTTCCATGTTTACTCTAGATGTCTTCAAAAGTGCAATGATGAGTTGAATTAAACACCTGAAAAGGGTGAGTAAAATAATAGCACTAGTACCTGCCAAATGACAATTATTAGTTAATAGTAAAATAAATCATGATAGTCAAAAAGGTCTGGATCTGTCGGAGAAAATAAAAGAAGAAAACAACAAAAACAAATTACAATTATTAGGAAAAGACAAAGAGATATAATATTTACAATAAAAGTAGCGGCTTGATTGACGTCTATGCGTCAGGGACAAGCTTCCCATCCAATTTTCTTATAAAATTGGCAAACATGGTCTTTTTGAGTCAGATTCCCAAGACTTAACTGTTGTCTTCTTTTTTTAAAATTGTGCATATAACACACGAATTTCGTGATACAAATATCCACTGGGATGCGTCTCAAGAGTTTTAGATATATCATCCAAAGATTCCTTACTCAAGCCATCCCTAATGAAATTAATCTTATCTTCGCGGTTATCAGACACCATTCCTAAAGAACGACAACGAGTATCGCATAACATACGAGCACATTTATAACAGACACACATTCTTTTGGCTCTTCTCTTTTTAGCATAGGTGTTCCTTCCTAAACCAGGCAGATGTGAAATAAAAGAGTCAAAAGACTCACCTGCCAATCGGACCCGTGCTTCAATAATCCAACGTATGTCAGTAGGAATACCTTTGATCATCAGTAACCTCATCCGTTCCAAGCGAGCTTTGTAGACATTCATCAGAGATTTTTTAGGCAGAGAATGAAATTGCTTGCGAAGATTTGTGAGAGATTCTTCCATCGTGAAATGACTTTACCTTCAAAAATTAAACACACAAAAATAAAACACACCAGATCACAATATATACACAAATTGCATGGGTTGCCTCACTGCGAGCGCTAAGTTTAACGTCGACAGCTAGACGTGACTTCTCGAACGTTAGGCTGGATCTGAAAGTGTGACACTTTCTTTTTGTCGCTCAAAAGATTCTCCCCAGTAGTGCTTGACATGCTGACTGTTAACCTTGAATGTTTCGTTGGAGTTGGGATCCAGTAACTCAACAGCTTCATATGGTAAAACCTGAGTGATCACAAATAGACCTGACCACCTTGATTTCAACTTTCCAGGGAAAAGTTTCAACCGTGAATTGTACAACAACACTTGTTGCCTTGGTTTTAACTGTCTGTGCACTATTTTTCGATCATGCCATTTCTTGGTCTTTTCTTTATATAATCTGGCATTCTCATAAGCATGTAAGTGAAATTCCTCCAATTCGTTGAGTTGGTGAAGTCGTTTCCCTCATGCAGCTTGTGAATCAAGATTCAACTTCTTCAGTGCCCAGTACGCCTTGTGTTCAAGCTCAACTGGCAGATGACACGATTTTCCAAACACCAATCGATATGGGGACATTCCAATGGGTGTCTTGTAAGCTGTTCGTGGTGAAAGTGACTGTCGGCACCATAGAATTGCGACACGTGGCATGCTGTGATTGGCTGATGATGACGTGGTGATGATGTGGCACGTTGAATCGGTCAACTGGTTGTGGATGATGATGTGGCACACACGTGGAGTGACATGCGGCGACATGTGGCGATGGCGACTGTCGGCACCGTAGGATGATGACACGTGGCACGGCGTACGTTAGCAGATCGGCTGTGATGGTGACACGTTGCACGATGCACGTTAGCAAAGTCAAAATTTCCTTAGATTCTGACTTGTGGACCCGGCGCACGTTAGCAAGTCTTGGTGCATGTTAGGCGTCGCGACGCGCGGAATTACGAAAATGCCCTTTTTCCAATTTTCACTGTTTTGGTCCAAATTACCTCCAGAATGTCCTGAAACTTTATTTATCTATAAAATAACACAAACCACATCAAAATATTCACAAAATTCAAGAAACTATACAAAATACTAGGTTAAATGAGTGGGAAATAGTGATATAATTACCACTCATCAACCTCAAAGCACCTTAAATTCACATTACTTACTTATACATATATCAATACAAACCTCATACTTTAACTCATACATATACATATATTCATATAACATAAACATATACAGATAATTCAAATCACCCATCTCAATCAAAATCACAACACATCATATCATATACCAGAAATCAAATCAAACATAAAACATATATAGTCTTTACGTCGCAGAAAACTTACTCAGACGATCAGATACCCTGTAGCAGCAGTCACCGACACCCTAACCTTTGCTCTGATACCACAACTGTAACACCCTGCCAGAGGTAGGATGCTACCAGCAGGAGATAGGATTGACCCATCTCCATAAGCATTTGAATTTAACGAAAATTTGGCATGATGTATCCTAAAAAGTGGACAACCTGGATTGTAGTCCAACATCAAAGGGAAACTAAGAATATATCAAACAAATAAAAGGACCTCAGGTCCACACAAATCTCATCAAAATCATATCCCAGGGGCTCCGCCCACACCATCTGTCAACACTCAAGGGCTATGTGCCCACCACAGCATAAACAATCAAAATATTTACTAATATATATATATATACACACACACATACTGACCGTGTGTTCAGCACGACAACAAAAATATTAATCTCAAATCCTCTACTTTTTAAAGCTTATCGCCAAACATTTGCGAGGGTGACTGCCGCTTGGGCGATCTGCGTCTCGAGTATGACTTCCAAAGCGGAAGTGGCTTACCCATCTGTCAGCCAACCTGTAAGACTAGTAAATTGCCTTTGTGATCACTCTAGGTCCTAGTCACGTCAAGATTTCGAGGGCATATACGGACTCCAAACGATCCCACGAATGCACTGGAATCGACGAAATTCCGATCGGAGCTACTGTTCACCGACAAGTTACTATTCACTGAATCATTTTTCCTCGCTTCACATGCAACCGTGCACGGAACAGAAAATCCGTCACTGTCAACTTGTAGTACTCTCCGAGAGCTTTGATTTGGCGGGTGGCTCGGGTCATGAAACGAAGTGATGAGCTAGGATCGTGAAACCCATTCTCGCGTGTTTCTCTCCTCCCTGCGTCGCCGTTCGATGTCAACCGTGCAATCGCAGACCACCACGAGATGCACCATGGCCGGACGATCATGATGGCACCGGTGCGAGCCGCCATAGGCCGCCGGAGGGCCGTCCACCGATGCCATTTCTCTCTCTTCTCCCTATTCTCTTCTCTCTTTCTTCACGTCTCTGTTTCTTTTTTTTTCGTAAAGTTGAACAATAAAAGAAGACTTAAATAATGCCATTCCAAAAATTACAAAATTACCCCCACTTTGACGGGTATTTTCGAAAATTCACTATTTTAAAGCCCTTCTGATGCAAATTTCGAAAAATATTCAACGTGAAAGTTGTTCGTCGATGGTGCAAGAATCGGCTCAATTGGAGTTCGTTTGAAAATTTTATAGTCAAAACAAGAATCTTTTACAAGTATAATGATAAAATCAGAAATCGCGTAACCGGTTCTTTGAACCACGCATTTTCCAAAGCGAAGAAACTTCACTTCAAAATATTCCCACCTATTTTCCAACACATAATGTCTGATTTTCGATTACCATTGCGTTCTAAATCCTTAACTTTAATTCGATAACTTTCCCGAACTGTTCCGAAAAACCCGGGATATTACAACATACTTCATATGAGTCTTGTATAAAGTGCCACAAATATATCCTCGGATGATGATCATGGCACCTTTTTATTATTCTCCATGTGTCATTGCTAAAGTGGCTAGCACAGCCTGTTTACAAGAGCTACCCCCGAGAGTAGTTTGAGTTGAAGTTCTGGAACATGTTTAACATCCTTCAGGGTTATTGTATATCATGTATTTGTCTGCATCTGAATATCACAAATTCCCAGTATCTGAGAGGAACTGTTATTTCTCATCTTCATTGCACCAAAGTCTCATGCATTGTATGTTGTGAAGAAATCCATGTAAAATATGATGTGGTAGGATGCTACAGTATCTACCACCCACCCATCATCTTGAGTTGCGGTGTGAATGCATGTATCTTCCTAAATGTAGCAGATGGCTATATCTTCTGATATAACTACTAATGTCTTTGCACCGTTGTTCTTCGGCTGGGAATTGTCTTGACCCTGCTCTCATTTTAGTTTTCGACAATTCTTCTTTAAGTGGCCTTATATGCCACAATAATAACGCTTATAGGTAGACTTTCTTCCATTTGTTGATTTGCCTCTAATTTTGTTTCTACCTCTCCCTCTACCTCAATTTTTATCTTGTTGTCTTCCTCGATTCTCTGTGAAGAGTACTTGTGTATGATCTATACCCACATCTTTTCTTCTGGCATCCTCATTTGACAGAGCATATTTTACCATAGGCATGGTAAGTTTGCCTCTATGAGCCGAATTGCTGAGAGTAACCACCAATGTTTCCCAACTAACATGAAAAGAACTGAGCAGCAGGAGGGCTTGTACTTCATCTCCCATTTGCATGTCTATTGTAGAAAACTGGTTCACGAGGCTATAGAACTCATTGGTGTGTTCTGCTATCGAAGTTCCACTCTTTAACATTAAGTTCACCAAATGCGTCATTTTGAGGCTTTATTTTGAGATGTTTTGGTTGGTCTGGTACATGTCTTCCAACTTCATCAATATCTCATAAGTATATGTATCATATGCTGCGCGGTGGAAGATGATGTGACCAATCCACTGTCTAATCTGACCTAGAGTTCTATTATTGACTTTATTCCAGTCACTCTCTTTAACAGAATCTGGTCTCACTCCATTCACCTCGATTATATCGAAAAAATATTTACAATGCAAATAATCTATCATTTTATGTCTAAAGTTTAAAATAAAATAGGATAAAATCGGGACTAATTTTCACAAATCAGAGGTCATCGTTACGTCCGAAACGGTTGAAAAAGATGGATTTGACTCTTCAATGGTCTAAATCCAACTCAAGGGCCGATTTATAAATTTTTAAATTATCTGAGACTAAAATATAAATTTCAGAGACTTTGAAGGCTCAATGAAATTTACCAAGAATGCTGACATGGTTGACACATGGTCACTGACGTGGCTGACAAGTGGCCGATGACGTGGTTGACACGTGGCCGATGACGTGACTGACATGTGGCTGCTAACTGGACCGAAATATTGATGTGGCGACACGTGGCTGCTGACTCTGCGATGATGTGTGCTGACGTGTCTGTTGTCTTGACATTGATGTGTGCTGACGTGTCTACTGACTCGGCACTGACGTGTGCTGATATGGCGCTGACGTGGTCGTCTTCAACCTTGAGTTGGTGCGTGTGGCGCGTGATGTGCGTGTGGAGCGTGGGAAGTCTTTTGCCTAGCACGTACGGGCCGTTCCGACCTCTTTTTGATCACCGTAAAATACCACTATGCTCGTCTCGACGTGAACAAGCTGATGGTATGCTTAAAACTGATTCTTTACAACTTTCCGAAACTCAAATTTTCCAAACCGAGTTTCGTTCTTCGATTTTACGACCCTAATGTATAACCAATGCTCCTGATGCTACTTGTTATGATTCTCTAATCACTGAAGATTATTTATGAGGAAAAATCGAATTCTATTACTACAATAACAGAATTTACAAGTGTTTGAAACTCTACAAAAAATCTCACTCTCTACACTCCCTAAGCTTTCTTATCTTGAAGCTTAATATTTTAGGATAGTTTAAGCTCTCAAATGAGCTCTCTATTTATATTGAAGCTCCAACTCACTATTACAAACACTCAATAAATGCACCTAAAACAAACTTGGAGTTTTGCTTCATAAGTTAATAAAGAAGATTTCTCCTTTAGATGCTTGCACCACAAATTTCAACATGTAAATCTATCACCAAAAGTTACCTTGGATGTAGCTGGATTCTACGAACTATACCACAAATCAAATCATATTTTACGGAGGTAATTTCTGATCTTAGTAATAAAAAGCCAGAGAGTATTGAAACATCCTCGGGTCAATTTACAGTCTTATTCCAACCGTTTAACCCTTATGTCATTTCAGACTCATAATCTCATAGAAGAAAGATAACACACTAAATACATAAGCATACAAAAGAGGTTTAAACAATATTCTTCCACTATATAACTTAATTGCAATAAGCAATTTGGGATCCCAGTAATCAACAAGTAACAGAAGGAATTTCCTCTAAGGCGACCCATTTGAGTTTCAGGTCTAATTGGTAAACATAAGCTATCGAGTGATTTATGATTTTCCAAAATGGTCGACTGAGCGAATGTTTTCGTCCGGTTACACATAAAGTACTAATATTTTATCAGGTAAATTTTTTTTAAAAATTCGGATGCACACAAAGTGACAAAAATATTGACTTCCTGGTCAAGATCATTAATGCCGACCCGACCACTAAAAGCCAACAGTAAGGAGTCGAGCACTTTATGATTGGTAACCGACCACTCCAGACCGGATGGTCGGGCATTATCAGATCGATAGCAGCATTCTCAGTTCAAAAGACTATTGTGACCGACCTCATGAAAGACCGAGAATATGGCGAGATATGCTCCAGAAGATAAGACATCCTATTTTTACGGGTAAAGAAGATAAGTTATCCTACATTCATGGGGAAAAATTGATAAGTCAGTGTCCTAATAGGATAAAGGAAGTGAAAGTAGTTTCGACTAAGAATTCTTATGGGAAAAAGGAAAATTGTTTCTTTGCTATTATAAATAGGAGGGGAAAGCGTGCTTGTAAGGTAGAGTTGAGAAGAGAACAAGTGAGAATTAGACTTGTAAACACAAAACAGATCAGAGAAGCATATTTCGGTAATAAAACATCGTCCGTTCTGTGCCCGTGGATGTAGGCTGGATCTGATCCGCCGAACCACGTTAAATCTGTTTGTTGATTGGTGTATTTATCTATCTTTTGCCAAATTTGCTTTTGGTTTCCCATAAACAAAACAAATTCACAGTTGCAGGAGGATTGTCTCGGGAGTAAAAAACTCATATTGCCCCTAAGACCAAAATCTGCCGTCAACAGTTGGCGCCGTCTGTGGGGAACTCCAACAAAAAGCAGCTCGCGTAGTAAGACAATGGCAGAAGGTTGAAATCACCGGTCATCAGGGAGTTCAACAGCGGATTGGATAGAGAAGATGGAGGAAAATATGAGGAAAGATAGGGAGGAAAATCAAATCCTTCTGAAATCCATGATGGACAAACTAAAGAAGATGGAAGAGACGGATAATGAGAGACTAGAAGCCGGAACCAGTCGGAGGAGAGGCGAAATAGCGGAAGGAAAAAGGGTTGTAGATAAGAGCGAAGACGATGAACCTAGGAGGAAGGGTCCCTACGGGATGAGGTCCGTAGTGGTAGAAAAATATTTACAAATAGAGGATACGTCAGAAGAAGAAGAGGGGAGACAGTCGCCAGATTCTTCCTATGATAGCCCCCGCGACACCAGAAGGGTAGACAGGAAGTATGATGAAACTGGACGGGAAATCTCAAATCATGAGGAACGCCTCGCCTGGGGTGACAGACGCAAAGAAGGCCGCAGGAGGCGGCACGATAACACAGATGGCAATATAAAATCTTGGTTAAGAAAAGAAATGGCCAAGTGGGGAGTGAACCCCAAAACTGATATGGGAGACGCTCGGCACGACGAGGCTGAATCCCCCCTCACCGAATAAATAAGGTCTGTAAAATTCCCAAGACGATTCAACATGCCGTCCATGACACCCTACAAAGACCACACTGATCCAAAATCCCATATTGAGAGTTTTGTCCTATTGATGGAGGTCCAATGAGTAGTAGGGGATGCCGTTTGCAAAGTATTCCCCCTAACCTTGGGGGGATCTTCCATTCTGTGGTTCAGAAGTCTAGCCTCAGGGAGCATCGGAAGCTTTGTGCAACTCAGGAAGTCATTTGTTCGGCACTTCAAAGGGGCATGCGTCCCAAAGAAGACAATTGGGGAATTGAGGCTCATGAAACAGGGGAACGATGAACCCCTGAAGGCTTTCATTGAGCTGTACCATAGCATGGTGCTCGAGGTCGGGGGATATGAGTCGCTCGAGGCCTTGGAGAGTTTGAAGGGAGCCTTAAAGATCGGAAAGTTGTGGACCCACTTGAGGATCCAGGGTACACCGGATTATGCCACCGCTCTGGAAATAGCCCGGAAATTTGTTTTGTTGGAAGATGAGGAGAGAATCACCCGGAGGGGGACAACTATCAGGAAGAGGACGACGAGGGCAGAAACTGCTCGCAGGCCAGA
Source organism: Zanthoxylum bungeanum (assembly GCA_019454045.1). Lineage (NCBI taxonomy): Eukaryota > Viridiplantae > Streptophyta > Magnoliopsida > Sapindales > Rutaceae > Zanthoxylum > Zanthoxylum bungeanum. The sequence continues at coordinate 30,244 of SKCR01049696.1, forward strand.
TAGGGAGTTCAAAAAACCACCCCCGAGGCAAAGGGAATTCAAACCGATACCAGGGAATGACCAGGAAAAGGGAATCTCGGCCCAGGTGAACCATGTGGCCGGGGAAGAGGCATACATTCCTTTGAACAAACTGGTGGGGAAAATTGTCATGGAATTCCAGGGAAATGGCCTATTGATAGAGCCTGAATTTAGAATATTCCCACCAAACAGGAGAAATAAAAAATCCTATTGCAGGCATCATAACTTGAGGGGACATACGACAGATGGATGCAAAGACTTGCGGGAGCAAATGGAAGACCTGGCGCGGAATGGGTACTTGAATAATTATATTGACCATGAAGTTATGACGGCCAGGCAAAGAGCACATTGCCGACAGGTGAATATCATCGCAGGGGGGAAGACACTGGCCGGGGACTCTAATCGGTCAAGAAAATGCTATAGTCGGGCTCGGGGGTTGGAAGTGTTAGAAACAGAACGGGCCTCGGAAATACAAGGTGGTCAATAATTTTCACGGATGAGGATACTCGAGAGTTGAGTTTCCCCCACGATGATGCATTAATAATCAAGGCGACAATCGGCGTTTCTGAGGTAGACAGAATCCTAGTGGATCCCGGGAGTGCAGTGGATATAATCTCCGAGGAGGCTTTGGACGACCTTGGTGTGGAGTATACGACTCTAACCGACGATGGGACTCCCCTATACGGCTTCGGGGGCTCAACGGTCGTCCCATTAGGAATGATACAATTGGCAATGACGATCGGAACCCGTCCCCGGACTCGGATGATTATGATAAATTTCACGGTGGTGGATTGCATGAGCAGTTACCAAGTCATTGTTGGTCGGCCTTTCATGATGAAGACAAAGGCTGCAATGTCTTGCTATTACTTAAAGTTGAAATTCCCCACCCGGGAAGGGATTGGAATCGTGCGCGGGAGTCAGAAGGTGTCTCAGAGCTGTTTTTCCACCCTCTCACGGGAAACCCTCTGCATTGAAGTGGGTACCCGGAAAAGGCAATGGAATGGAGATGGGGAAAAAGCAAGTAAGGATCCGGGTCCTCGGCCAAAGAAAGTTGCCCGGCTATGGGCAGTCGAAGAATTAGAGAGGTGATAGAACTTTTCGGACCTGGGAAGAGTGTAAAAATATGGGGAGAGACTTAGACGAGGTCCTGAAACAGGACCAGCTGAAGTGTCTAAAGGAGTACCCTGACATCTTTGCATGGGGGCACGACGATATGCCCAGGATTGATCCGAAGTTCATCAATCATCGTTTGGCAGTAAACCCATCACACAAACCGGTCAAGCAAAAAAGAAGAACCTTTAACCAGGAACGGTGCAGGGCAATGGCTGCCGAGGTAGAAAAACTGTTGAAAGCCGGTTTTATCAGAGAAGTGAAATACCCGGAGTGGGTATCGAATGTGGTATTAATAAAGAAATCCAATGGAAAGTGGAGGATGTGCGTGGATTTCACCGACCTCAACAAAGTGAGCCCGAAAGACAGCTTCCCACTACCAAACGTAGATCAGTTGGTGGATTCGACGGCCTGCCAGGGACTGCTAAGCTTTATGGATGCATTCTCAGGATATAACCTGGTCAAAATGCATCCTGAGGATGAGAAGAATACGACCTTTGTTACTAATCAGGGGCTTTACTGTTATAAAGTCATGCCCTTCGGATTGAAAAAAGCAGCGGGGCAACCTTTCAGAGGCTGGTGAACAAGATTTTCAAGCCGCTCATCGGCACATCGATGCTGGTATATGTTGATGATATGATAACAATGTCTAAGGAGCCAGGGTGTCACGTGGCTGATCTGAAGAAAACCTTTGAATTGCTGAGGAAGCATAATTTAAAACTCAACCTAGAGAAGTGTGCTTTCGGAGTGGCCTCGGGAAAGTTTTTGGGCTATATGGTAAGCTCCCGAGGCATAGAAGCAAACCCGTAGAAAATCCAAGCCGTTCTGGACTTAAAATCTCCCAGGACGATAAAAGAAGTGCAAAGCCTGACCGGTAGGGTGGCCGCGCTCTATCGATTTATTTCCCGAGCAACCGACAAGTGCCACCCCTTCTTCAAAGTCGTCAAGAAGGAAAAAAATGAAGTCAACTGGACGCCAGAATGCGAGGAGGCCTTCCTGTAGTTAAAATAATACCTGACGCAGCCCCCACTTCTAGAAAAACCGTCCCCAAGTGAGACCTTATACTTATATTTAGCTGTTTCGGAGCATGCAATAAGTTCAGTATTGGTGCAAGAGGCCAACAAAGTTCAAAGGCCAGTGTATTATGTTAGTAAAGCTTTATTAGATGCTGAGACCAGATATCCAGCACATGAGCTGGTCGCCTTGTCATTAATCATTGCGGCCCGGAATTACGACCTTACTTCCAGGCCTATCCTATTGGGGTTTACACCGATTATCCTCTGAGGTAGATTCTACAGAAACCAGAGGTCTCGGGCAGGTTAATGAAATGGTCGGTAGAGTTGAGTGAACATGACATTTCTTACCTCCCAAGGGCAGCGGTAAAAGGGCAGGCTCTGGCAGACTTTGTTGCTGAATTCACAGAACCCAAAATTTTGACCGTGGGGGAAGAAAAATAGGAGATGTCAGTAGACGGATCTGCCAGCTCACAAGGTAATGGGCCGAAATCATATTGAAAAACGGTAGAGGTGAAGAAGTATTGTTCGCCTTGAGATTCGCCTTCGAGGCCACAAACAATGAGGCAGAGTATGAGGCAATTTTAGCCGGTTTAAGGTTATGCACGGTGATGGGCGTCCACGGCGTAGTTATAAGAAGCGACTCGCAGCTGGCTTTTCAGCAGCTGAAGAGAGAATTCCAAGCCAGGGAGCCGAGTATGATAGCCTATTTGGCTGAGGTAAAAAGGCTGGTGGGGAAAATGGGGAACATGCATTTTGAGCAAGTCGGTCGGGAAAACAACTGTGAGGTAGACTCTTTGGCACGGCTCGCATCTTCGATAAAGGCAGAAAATCCCAGGATAGTCCCTCTAATCTGCCTCCGATAAAAAAATATGGGAAAGCTCGAGGTAGAAGTATTGGATATGGAAGGCAAATCTTCATGGATACAACCAATCATGAAATATCTAGAGACTGGGGAGACACCTGAAGATAAGAAGGAAGCCATAAAACTGAAATTTAAAAGCACCAAGTTTTCCCTGATCGAAGGGGTGCTATACCGAAGGGGCTATACGGTGCCCCTTCTGAGATGTTTAGCAGAAGAGGAGGCTGACTATGTGCTGAGGGAAATTCATGCGGGAATCTATGGGAGTCACGCCGGAGGACAATCAATTGCCTTAAAGATTTAAGGCAAAGGTTCTACTGGCCGACCATGCATCATGACGGTATGAGGGTGGCCCGGAAATGTGAAGGATGCCAGAAGAATGCCAATATTCACCACCAGCCGCAGAAAGTTGACCACCCTGTCCAGCCCTTCGCTGTTTGCCCAGTGGGGGCTGGATATCATCGGACCGATGCCGAAGGGGCGAGGACAAGCGAAATATACCATTGTTGCCATAGATTATTTCACCAAATAGGTGGAAGCCGAACACCTATCCACAATCACAGAGAAGAAAGCTACGGAGTTCTTGAAAAAGAATATTATCTGCAGGTTCGGAATTCCTCGGTCCGTCATCACCGATAACGGAAAACAGTTCGATAGCAAAGGCTTCAAGAAGCTCTGTGAAGACCTCCAGATCGCCTTAAGATTCGCCTCACCTGCCCATCCCAAGTCTAACAGGTAGGTGGAGGCGACAAAAAGGACCATTAAATCCAATCTTAAAGCTCGGCTCGGAGCCTGCAAGAGCTTATGGGTCGAGGAATTACCAGAGGTGTTGTGGGCGCATCGGACGACCTGTAAGGATTCCACAGGGGAAACTCTGTTCTCCTTATCATATGGATGCGAAGCGATTATTCCAGCAGAGATCGGAATGGCTACCCACAGGGTCCAACATTTTAAGGAAGGGCAGAATGAAAAACTCATCCGGGGTCATCTAGACCTAATCGAAGAAAAGAGAGAGAAGTCGGCTATGAATGCGACAATCTATCAGCAAAGAATGGCCCGTTTCTACAATAAAAAAGTTCAGACCCGTGTCTTTCTTCCAGGTGACTTGGTATTGCGAAGGGTCACCTTGAACACTCGAAGGCCGGAGGAAGGTTCGCTAGGTGCCAAGTGGGAAGGGCCCTATAGAATTATAGAAGTAGTAAGGCCGGGTGCCTATACTTTGGAATAGCTGGACAGCACACAGCTAAAGAAGCCTTGGAACGCCGAGATGTTGAAAAAGTACTTCCAATAGATTTTTCTTTATTTCTTTTTTAAAACAACCCGACAGGGATTAAGAGCTCAAATAAAAGCCTCTCTCGAAATGTCCCGCAGAGAGTTGTAGGAAGGGCAGTAGGTCCCCGAATATGAATAAAATTTTCTTTTTTCAATTAAGAAAATCTTCACTCGCTTTTTCAATTAGACCTGAAAGCTGTATTCAGTATTTCGGGGATATACTCGACGCGAAGGGATGATCTGGGATCTGGAAATTCACCAAACCCGTGACACACCAATCACAAGTGCTACCATAAAAACCCCGGGCAGAAGTGCTCTGACCTAACTCATTTCATTTTTTAGGATCAGGACTGCATCAAGGGATGAAACGCATGAGGGAGCACGTGAGCCTTTCGTAGTAGAGTCAAACCCCCGAAGCTAGAGCAGAACTACCCTATGACTTGCATTTATGAGGGATATTTCGAGATGGTAATCGCAGGGAGGGAGTGCCCCCGTAAGATGGCCGGCCTGGCCAGTTTGGGAAATACGGCCGCAGAGAATGTGTTCCCGTACGTTTTGTCTGACCAACGGATCTGCGAGAAGCATAGCACGATGAGGGATTATGCCCTCGTGGCGTTTGCTTGCTCCAGTGTTACCGAACATAAGGAGGAGCATGCCCTTAATGTTTCGAACACTCTTTGATCCATACCTATTTGGTCATTCGGATCCGTGAGAAGCATAACACGAGGAGGAATTGTACCCTCTTGGCGTTTGCTTGCTCTAATGTTACCGAACATAAGGAGGAGCATGCCCTTAATGTTTCGGACACTCTTTGATCCCTACCTATTTGGTCATTCGGATCCGTGAGAAGCATAGCACGAGGAGGAATTATGCCCTCGTGGCGTTTGCTTGCTCCAGTGTTACCGAACATAAGGAGGAGCATGCCCTTAATGTTTCGGACACTCTTTGATCCATACCTATTTGGTCATTCGGATCCGTGAGAAGCATAGCATGAGGAGGGATTGTACCCTCGTTGCGTTTGCTTGCTCCAGTGTTACCGAACATAAGGAAGAGCATTCCCTTAATGTTTTGGACACTCTTTGATCCCTACCTATTTGGTCATTCGGATCCGTGAGAAGCATAACACAAGGAGGGATTATGCCCTCGTGGCGTTTGCTTGCTCCAGTGTTACCGAGCATAAGGAGGAGCATGCCCTTAATGTTTCGGACACTCTTTGATCCCTACCTATTTGGTCATTCGGGTCTGTGAGAAGCATAGTACAGGGATGGATTGTACCCTCGTGGCGTATGCCTGCTCCAGCATTGTAAGGAGGAGCCCTCGAACAAAACACAGGCTCCATAAGGACCTGACGTATAGATGAATGTGCCCTTACCATTCTAAACGCTCTTTGATCCAAATCCTGGTTCGCCGGGACTCTGAATTGAAAGATTCAAAGTTGTGTTTCGGAGACCTCGGACAGAACGCTGTTTTGAGGTATCTGCGCTATTGTTTACACTTGTAAAATGTTTCAGGTTGAGTCACTCCCCATTTTTTTATTTTATTTTCAAAGTTTTGTTTGTCTTTCACTGGTCTGGCAATGGGACGCCCATGCCAAATTCGATAGGGCTTCAAATGTTGATTCACTTCCCTTCTGAGTAAGTCCCAAAGATTAATCGGCTCGGGGCTGGATTCGTTCCACCGAGGCCGCTACTTGAGTAATCGGCTCGGGGCTGGATTCGTTCCACCGAGGCCACTTGGTTATTCGGATCGGGGCTGGATTCGTTCCGCCGAGGCCATTTTTGTTTCTCTCAGCTCGGGGTCGGGTTACGTCCCACCGAGTCTGTCTTTTGGACTGGGGACGTAACATTTCCCCCAGATCGAAGTGTTTCTATCAGCTCGGGGTCGGGTTATGTCCCACTGAGTCTGTCTTGTTGGACTGGGAACGTAACACTCCCTTAAAGCCTAGTGTTTCTCCCACTCGGAGGCGGGTTTCGTCTCACCGCAAGATCATATTCTCGGTTCAAGTCGACCGGGCCGCGAGTGATTGTTTGAAGGGAAGCATTCGGAGCAAGTTATGAAATACAGGAAATGGAATGGATACATGTAAAAAAAATATAATAAAACAAATATAGTTGAGAGAAGTTATTACAAAAAAAAGTGAAATATGTTCAGGTTTACACAGGGCCTCGTTCGGGTTACCCCTTATAAATCAGCCCGTGCAGGGGCAGTTGGTTCTTCTCCTCGATAGGCTCGGGTGGCAGATGGTTGGGCTCGGCCTCGGGGGGAGGGACAGCGGCTTCCACATTGATGGCCTGGGAGGCCCCGACAATTACAGCTTCAAGGGCCGGAGCAGGAGCCTCAGGTCGGTTCTCTTCAGGAGCAGGAGCCTCAGGTTGGTTCTCTTCAGGAGCAGAAGCCTCAGGTCGGTCCTCTTCAGGAGCTGGGGGTACCGGGGCGATCGAAATAGGGTCGGGATCCATCACATCTTCGGGAGAAGGGGTAGCCATCTTTAAAACTCCTCCTGTGAAATTTCCCATTTGCAAAAACGGATGGCCGCATGGATAGGCCCCATATCCAGGTTTGGCAATATCATTGGGATAATCTCGGCGCAGTCCCCGACCCCTTCAAGTCTGATTGCATCCATCTCGGTCTCTAACTAGGCTTCCTTCCTCTTAAGCTCGTCACGGGCCCGTACCAGTTCTTCATCTTTGGCCCTCAGTTTGGATTCAACGTTGCGCACTTCCACCTGCAGGATCCTGTTGTCGGCCTGGGCAGCCTCCAAGTCCTTCTTGGCAGCCTCAGCGTTTTTCCTCTCTAGAGAGGCGACGGCCCTGGGAGCTTTATTTGTTGTATGGGCCTCAACTGCAGCCAGCTCCATATTTTTTATGTTTTCTTCTCTATTGGCAAGCTCGGCCTCCGCTTCAGTAAGTCGGTTCTGGAGCCTCTGGGCTTTGCCACCCTCGGATAAAAGGCTCAGGAGGAGATCCTTGTTCTTGGCCGCCAGATAGGTCGTCTGCCGAGAAGAAATAGAAAATCAGAAATCAAACTAAATCAGGGACTCATAATGGGAATAAAGGAATGGTGGCTACCTTGGCCATCTGGGAGCACAACAACGTAACCACATCCCCGGGAGAGAGATTTTCGTATCTCGGAATCTTCACCAGAGGGACCGCTTCGGCCAGTTCGTTGATTGCCGGCACCAGATGAGAAGTGGCCTCCCTGATGTCCTGACCAAGGTCTTCTACGCCAAGAATCACGACGCCTTTCTGTTTTTTGGAAGAACCCTCCGACACTTTCTTCTCCTTCCAAACTGGCTTCCTCTTACTCAGGACTTGTTCCTCCTCCACCTCCCGAGTCAGCTCGGCTTCCTCTGCCCCGAACAGATGCTTCCTTTTTCTGGTAGGTTTTGACGGGCTGGCAGGTCGGGTGGAGACTGTTGGCGATGCCCTGGAAGGGGGAGATAAGCTTTGGGTAGCTGACGGGGCTGCCTCTTCAGTCACTTTGTTGGCCTCGGCAGTTGCTGGCCGTTTCCGAGAGGGTCCGGCTCAAACATGGCCGGTTTTCTTTGTTGCACCAGCCAGCTGATCAAGGTATTTTAGCCTCTTCGACATTCCTGCAAAAGTCAAAGGGCAGAGAAGTGGTCAGTCCAGAATCCGAATGATTTCAAGTCGTCATCATGCTAAGCAAACAAGGAGATTGGTTAGAAGGTTAACAAAGTCTACCTATCTGCCCCGGGACCTTCAAAGGAACGGTCCGAATAAGGCCCGACTCGACAAAGGCCTCATCATTAACCAACTTCTTCCAATGGTCCGAGTACCGCCGAGCCCAGCGTACCCGCACCCGGACCTGATGGGAGACCTTGTGAGCGTCACTCCAGCACGCTGGGATGAGTCAAAGGAGTTAGAATCCTATCATAAAATCAAGAGCAGGAACACTCAGGTTTAGATTCCTAACCTCCCGTTCTAAAGATATCCGGGACTGAAACCTCCTCTTCGTGTGATCTCATGACCCGTCCTCAATCTCATGTGGCCCAGAACCATAAATCTTTGAAGTTTTTGTTGGAGTCGGGGAGTTTTCCGACAATGTTTGACGAATCAGCGTAAGCAGAAAGGTAGTACCAACCATGGTGCGTTCTTGGGTTGGCCTTCAATCGATACAACCTCTTCACTTCTTCCAGAGAGGGTTGGCCGAGTCCCGCCCGATGCCAAATCACACGTAGCCCGGCCAAAATCCTCCAACTATTCAGGCTTAATTGACAAGGGGCAATCTCCATCTCGGCTAGTATCCAGGCGAAATAACGTTGAATTGGCAGCCGGAGTCCACACTCAAAGAAAGCCGGGAGAAGAGCCACTGAACCCTCATCGGGTTGACTAGCACGATCCAATGGACAAGGGACTTTAAGGGCAATATCTATCGGAATATCATATCGCTGCCGGAGCAGTGGTAGATCATTTTTAGTTATTTTGGATGGTCGATCCATGTCCAAAGCCGAGAAGTCAAAATCACCGGGATCTGGGTCCTTCCGAGAAATTCTCTGATGATAAGTATTTTGTTCAGTTTCGGAAGGGGTGGGGGTAGTGTCGAGGTCCTCTATGCTTGGTGCCCCCGAGCCCCAGGAAAGCTCTTCAACATGGGGGGTCGAAGGTCTAGCAGAGTTTGCAGAGGAAGACATGTTGTCAGACATCCCTGACATCCGAGAAATAAAAAATGGGGGAGGTCAGTCTATAGCTAATTTCTAAAACAGGCCGGGGATTTCACAAGTTACCTTGAGATTCCGAGAAAACTAAGCCTGTGGGTTCTAAATGCCCTAACAACATCCATCAAGCCATAAATCTCTCCCTAGCAACATCGAGCAAAACACAGAACCCAAAACAAACCAAAGTGTCCCTAATTTTTTACCCGTCATCCCAAAAACCAGACATGCTACACACACATAACAAAAAGAGAGAGAAAAGAAAAGCAAACAGCAAGTATAAACCAATGAGGTCGTTCAAGAGACTTACTTGATTCCTTTTGAAGATTGGAAGAGTGCTTTGAAAGCTTTGGTCGCACTAAACGGATGGGTTGCAATTGAAGAGATGAGAGTTTTTGCGGTTGATAAAATTTTGCCAAACGGACGCAATGTAATCGCTTCATCTTTTTGTAGTCACGTCGGAGCATTTGTGACCGTTAGATCATAAAAGAGCCCCGGATGTGCGCCATGTGTCGACTTCGGAAGCAATTTGATAGAATTGAATAAAAGGTTGAGATTGGATGTACTTTGGTGTCGGCAGTGAACGGTCGATTTTGTTTGCTTTTGGCGGGAAGCCGGCTGATGTTTGACAAGTGTCAAGCTCGGAGTAAACCCTAGAGATGATTTGATGGGCATTTAAATGGATGTGACGGTTGCGCGTCTCGAGAGAGTCTCCAGAAGGGCGGTGAAAAGATTTTGTTTTGGCGGGAAAAAAAAAGTCAGACCGAGCATCTTGGTTGTACCGAGGACATGGTGGTGACAGGCCAATAAAACTTCTCCTCACAAATGTCAGCAGTCACTCCATCAGGAGTACTATTCTTCTTATATAGTTCCCGGCACCAACTTGTATACTCGTTGGAACCGAGAACTAGGGGACAGATGTTGGCGGTATTTTCAGGCCCTATGATATTTAAGCAGTACGACATGGGTAAAAAGGTAATTCCCTTCTTGGTCAAGATCATTAATGCCGACCCGACCACTAAAAGCCAACAGTAAGGGGCCGATCACTTTATGATCGGTAACCGACCACTCCAGACCGGATGGTCGGGCATTATCAGATCGATAGCAGCATTCTCAGTTCAAAAGACCATTGTGACCGACCTCATGAAGACCGAGAATATGGCGAGATATGTCTCCAGAAGATAAGACATCCTATTTTTACGGATAGATAGAAGATAAGTTATCTATATCCTACTTCATGGGGAAAAATTGATAAGTCAGTGTCTTAATATGATAAAGGAAGTGAAGGTAGTTTCGACTAATAATTCTTATGGAAAATGAAAACTGTTTCTTTGCTATTATAAATAGGAGGGGAAAGCGTGCTTGTAAGGTAGAGTTGAGAAGAGAACAAGAGAGAATTAGACTTGTAAACACAAAACAGATCAGAGAAACATATTTCGGTAATTAAATATCGTCCGTTCTGTGCCCGTGGATGTAGGCTGGATCTGATCCGCCGAACCACGTTAAATCTTTTTGTTTATTGGTGTATTTATCTATCTTTTGCCAAATTTGCTTTTGGTTTCCCATAAACAAAACAAATTCACAGTTGCAGGAAGATTGTCTCGGGAGTAAAAAACTCATATTACCACTGAGACCAAAATCCGCCATCAACATAATGTCTCTTCAAATGAAATTTTTCTGGGATTATTCTTATTTACCAAAGCAGAAGTAATTCTAATGAAAATTTGAAAAAAAAAAAAGATTTGTTTTTTGGGTTTTGGTGGACAAGAATATGAACCTCGGTTCATGAGAATCCAAGGGACCGCAAAAATAGCGGAGATAATAACGATGCCAGCAAATACGTGCTTCTTCTCTCCACTGTAAAGGTAATGATCTATTTTTTCCTAAACCCAGCTGCGGCACCAGCTCCTGTTCCGGCTCCTCCATTTGTGACGCTAATTTTTGCTTAGTTTCCCATTTTGCCCTTTAGCCACCGCCAATTCTACTGTTTTGCTCTCTTGCTAGAATATTTTTGACTTTGAAAATAAATTTACCAAAATTGTTCAAAGAGCGGGGGAAAATAAATTTTACTGGTTTTAAGAAACGAATATAATAGCCAATGAGGTAGTGGCCTCATTGGTAACTCATGTCTCTCACCAAGTGAGAGACATGGGTTCGAGTCCCCACAAAAACAGTGGGGACTCAAACCTTCCTCTTTAGAAGAAATTCTTCTATATGGGAGTTGATTCCCAAGCTGTGTCTTGGTTGATTTAGAATTTGTAAGTCCCGAGCTACGTCTCGGTTGATTTCTGGGTAGTGCTATAATTGTATGTATCTAGAATCCAGTTGATAGCATATTGTAATATATGTAGTTTGTAATAATTCAAAAAAAAAAAAAAAAACGAATATAATAGGATTGGTATTGATCACTGAACCAATAGGGGATAGCTCAGTTAGGAGAGCGTCAGACTGAAGATCTGAAGGTCGCGTTTTCGATCCACGCTCACCGCAATCTTTTTAAGAAGTTTTAAACTTTTCAGTCAGCTCCCCAACTTATTGAATTTATCAATTTATCCCTAAATTTTTGAAAATCATCATAATCAACCTTCATTTTCAATGGGTTGTGCAAATTTCTCTAAGGTCATCCAATGTTAGTTTTATTTCATAAACATTCAACGATAAGTGATATTTCCATCAGGTAACGGCTTCAAGTAGAGACTGGACTGGAATGGACTGGTTTTTTCTTCTCTCTGAGACTTCCTCTCTGTTTTTGCAGTGGGAAGCATGAGTGGAAGCGTTCCCTAGAGCCCTGGTAGCTCTTCTTCCTCACTTACGCTGTTAAGCGATTTATTCTGTGGCGGCTCTGTCATTGTTAGGAGGGATCGTTATTCTCTTACAGGTGAGAGTAGTGAGGGGTAGAGCTAGTTTTCTAGCCCACAAAATGTTTTTTCGAAAAGCTATGGATACTGAAGAATTAATCAAGTTGTGTGAATCCCTTGTGATTGAGGAAGAGGGCAACAACACCATCAAGCTATTAGAGTCATTGGAAACGAAAGGGGAGACAATTTTGGCTTTTTGTTTAGCTGGTAAGGTCCTGTCAAATAAGTTTAATAAACAGGGAAGCTTTCAAAATCACAATCCAACAAGCATGGCGTTTAGTTCATGGGGTGAAAATTGAATGGCTCAGGCAAAATAAATTCGTGTTTCATTTCAATTCAGAGCAAGACATAAGAAGAATTATGAGCTCCGGACCATGGCATTTTGATAACTCTCTGATAGTCCTCACGATGCTACTCGAAATGGGGGAAATATCAAAGCAAAGTTTTGAATGGGCTCCTATATGGGTTCAATTACATAACATCCTGTTAGGGTTGGTGCTTCGAGTGCCAATCCGGATCGTATTTATGTCCGATTCATAAATACAAACAGTTTCGTTTTCCATAATATTACTAATTTAACGGTAGCACTCTTGTCTTTTATACACTTATTCGATCTAATTGCGATTAGATATCTGATTACGATTAGATCGAAACTGAATCTGGTTCAGTGATACGTGTATATTAGACAAAGACCCTAGGATTTACAGTATAGTGCACAGTTACAACGAAGTTTGTAATTGACATTGGGAAGCGCATTATTAGTTGTATATCCTTAAATAAAGTTCCTGGTCAAGATTTGCTAACACGGGTCGGTTAGTAAAATCTGTTGAGACTAGTACGTGTCGTGTATCGTGACTTGGTCCGATGGTTTATCCCATGAACCATGAGTCTCGGGAGACTCGTATAGACATGTAGGTGTTTATTTGATAAGACACTGAACGACTCATTGATGGTTTCCTAATAGATGGTACACCAACGTCAATAGGAATCTTCTCGAGTTGAGCGAGCATAGTGGTCCTTCGACTTGAGATACCATAGTGGGATATATGAGTTATCCTCCATACTTTGATAACAGTCACGTCACCAATCTATTCATGATCAGACCTCCGCCTGTTCGTTGGGTGTGGACTGATGCTCATGATATCCAGTGCGTATCAAAATAGGATCCGTCAGTCCTGTGTACAGGGCATAGGCATCATCACGTGTTTACGATCTAGTAAATCCATGGCTGTGGTATAACTTCGGAAATCAGTTTCGAGTGTTATTTAGAGATCTTAAATTGAAAGTCGATTGTATTATACCGAACGGATTTGACGTTCTCATCTATATCCCAGGTATAATACGGATGGATTGTGACGGAGGGATTATACGTATGCTATGACCTCGACTTGTATAGTTTAGCGAGATTATCCGTGGTCATCATAATCCATGAGTGGATGGATTATGGACACGAAATTGGATTTCGTGACGGATAGACCTAAACTTATAGAGTCCCACAATATGAAGTGTACTCCTTGAGCACTTGGGCAACTCGATATGAATAATACAGATTATTCATTATATTTCACTGGATTAAGTGAGTTAATTCGGATCGTTTAATCGTTAAACGACAACACATGCAATTAAGGGATTTTGTCCGATAATAATTATTGTGTATTTGTATTTGATACATAATTCGATTAGATATACATTAATTATTCGACAAATTAGATTTTGACACATGCCATAAATATATGTATTTATTATTTATTGTAAATAAAAAAATACATATATAATAATAATAATATTAATTGATTATTTGATATTTAATTGTTAAATATTAGAATGATTAATTAATTTACCATTTTTCATTAATTGTCATGAAATATGGTAAGTTGTTATTGGAACACATGACATGTCTTTATATTAGGCTTCATTTGTCCAATTTTGATTTGTTGAAATAAAGTAAACATTAAATTAATTGATTTAATTTTTTTTTTGGACAAAAATGCCCCAATTTTCGTGACTTTCCCTATTTAAATTGAAAAATTGTTTTCTCTCTCTTGTTCACTTCCACCATGGCCGAAACAAAGCAAGAAAATGGGTTGCAAAATTGTTTGAAAAACCATGGAAGAATTGAAGGAAAACTCAAAGAAAAAGCTTAGGAATTTGGAGATTAATAGGTAATCCTTCATTCTCTTGAGCTTAGAAACTTGTTTCTTGTTTCTTGAATTGTTAGATGTGATCTAGGGTTCCTTCAATTCTGAAATTTTGGGGCTTTTGTTTGTGATTAATGGTGATAGAAGTTGAAGCATGTGTGAAGTAGAAATTGGAGCTAATTAGTGTAATTTTGTTCCAATTTGTTCAAATTATTGTTGGACATTAGAGTTGCTATTCTAGAGTGTTGTGACCACTCTTATGGCACCTAGAATTGTTCTTGAGTGCTTCATGTGTGGTGATTCTAGTTGGTGTTATGATTAATTTGATTAATCTTGAATTTGTTGGATTTAAGGCATGAAAATTTAGAATTTTTGGTTCCTGAACGAGTTAATTTAGAATTAATTCGCTAACGACATGAATAGTAATTTTTCTAGGCATAATTATTTAATTAAATTTGATTTAATTACGTCGCAACGGAAAATTCGTTAATTCGGAATTAGCGAACCTGAGCCCGGAAGTGTTTGCGGGCCCACTCGTATTTCGAATCAAGTGGGGCCCACAAGTCACATCAAGCGTCACATCATTAGTCATTCAAGTGATGGATGTCTTGTCACTTTGAGTGATGTGATGTAAGTCACTTGTGATTGATGGTGGTGGTTGGAAGGCTTAAATGCCTTGTACAATTTTTGGAAAAAGTAATTGGTATTAGGTTTTAGAAACCAAATACACACAACCAACACAACTTCATCTCTTTCTTCTCTCCTAATTTTCGGCCAAGGGCAAAAATTTCTTCTCTCTTTCTCCTTCAATGCCGAGAGCAGCAAGGATAAATATAGGGGAATTTTATTGCAATTTTCTCCAATGCTAGCGCATAAAGGGTCATCCAAATGTGATAGGGAAACCAACTCTTGGAGCTTGAAGATCATTTCAATGGAGGTTGACCGAAAGACAAGGAGCATAAAATGGGTCAAAGCCGTGAGCTTCATGGAGCCAAGAAAAGTTTTATGTTTCATCGCATCACAAATTTGATCATTGTAAGTATAATTCTGCCATACTTCTTTATTGTATTCACATTATTTTCATTGCTTAATTGATCTTGGGACTATAGTAGAAACCCAACAGTATGGGCATCCAAAAAGCGAGCAGAAGAAACATACATGGAAGCTGTTAAAAAGATTGGCCTCATGTTTTGACCTCCTCTGGCTGTGTAGGGAGATTTAACGAGATTTTAGCCTCGGAGGAAAATATAGGGGGATGGGATAAAGGCAGTGTCCTGATGGCCGAGTGTAGGAGAACTTCTGAAGAGTGTGACTTATTGGATTTGGGGTTCCAATGGTACCCATTCACTTGGTCGAACGGGAGATTTGGAAACAAATTAATTGAGGAGAGACTTGATAGGTTCTTCGCCAATTCAAGGTGGAGAAGCATGAACTACAACCTCAATGTCCAAAACTTAAGCCATTGGAGATCAAATCACTGTCCAATCCTGTTAGAAATCAAAAGTAAGACTTGGGGAGACTTTTTGGGAGGAAGAAAGGAAAAAAGGTTCTTTTACGAAGAGTTGTGGAATTCCTATGAGCAATGTAGCCAGATCATCAAAGAATGTTGGACTGTTGGGGAAGGTCAGCAAATGCAGCAACCTATTCGAAGCTTTGCCAATAAGGTTAACATGATTCAAGCTCTCTTGACAAGGTGGAGTGTAAAGGAGTTTAACGACAGGAAACACAAAATGAGAAGAGTTTTAAAGGAATTGGAGTGGGCAAAAAGGAATGGGGATCAAGATAATAAAGGAGAAGAAATTACTAGGACGGAGAAAGAAATAGAGGTAATGCTTCAAGAAAATGAGATTTATTGTAAGCAAAAGTCGAGGGTTTCATGGCTCAGGGCCGGAGACAGAAATACTAAATTTTTCCACGCCCAAGCGTCAGCTAGGAGACGCCGAAATGAGATAAAGAGGATACAGGATCAACATGGTAACTGGATGGAAGATGAGAGTCAAATTTAAGGCATCATCTGTAACTACTTTTCTGAATTATTTGATTCTACTTGCCCAACAAATGACCAAATGAATGAAGCACTCAAGGGTACCTGTAATAAGATTCCAGTAAATATGTACACAGTGTTGAACCAACATTTCTCAACTGAGCATGTGTAGTAAGCACTCAGCAGTATGCACCCTACCAAGGCATCAAGGCCGGATGGACTACCTGCGATTTTCTATCAGAAACATTGGCCTTCTATTGGTAAACAAGTCACTGAAGTTTTCTTAACAACACGTAATCATCTTACAAACATATCTGAACTCAATTATACTCTCCTAGTGTTAATCCCCAAAGTCAAGCACCCTATGAACATCACGGCTTTCAAACCTATTAGCCTATGCAATGTGGTCTACATGATTATAGCAAAGTGTATAGCTAACAGGCTGAAGATCGTTCTTAAGGACATCATCTCAGAAAATAAGAGTGCTTTTGTTCCAAACAGATTGATAACAGACAACATCATTATTGGGTATAAGTGTTTACACAAACTAAGGAAGATGAATAGATGGAAGGCTGTGACAGTGGCACTAAAACTTGATATCAGTAAAGCTTATGACATGATTGAATGGTCTTTCGTGAATAGAGTATTGGAAAAGATAAGAGTTCCCTCACACCTCCGTAGCCTAATATGGAACTGTATTTTCACCCCTACTTTTTCGATAGTGCTTAATGGTCAATTAAAAAGGCTTATCCAACCAAACAGGGGATTGAGACAAGGTTGCCATCTCTCCCCTTATCTGTTAATCATTTGTGCTGAAGCTTTCTCAGGGTTACTTCATAAGGCAGAGAGTGACATAGATATAGTGGGATTAAAATTTAGCAAGAGGCTCTCGGTTTCACACATGCTTTTTGCAGACGACAGTCTGGTCTTCTCAAAGACGACGGTGGATTATTTGATGTTTATGCGACTGTACAAGGAAACACAGTGGAGAGAATTAAAAGCATATTCCAGCTCAATACTGTCTCTACACACGAAAGGTATCTGGGTTTTCCCTCTTTGAGGGCAATTTCTCTTTGTTGAAACTGAGAGTCATTAACAAACTAAAAGACTGGCAGAGCCGGCTTTTCTCTTGTGGGGGGGAAAGATGTGTTGATCAAGGCTGTCGCACAAGCAATTCCAACTCATGCTATGAGTGTGTTTAAAATCCCAGTCGGTGTGTGTGATGAGATCCAAAAAAATCTTAATGTTTACTAGTGGGGATCGGAGAACTCAGAGAAGAAAATACACTAGACATGTTGGCAGAAATTATGTAAATCCAAGATTTAGGCGGGATGGGTTTCAGGTGGTTTGAATCTTTCAGCCAAGCTTTACTTGCCAAGAAATGGTGGAGAATACTGACTCAGTCACAGTCGCTTATGGCTTCCATTCTCAAAGCAAGATACTTCAGAGACACGTCTTTCCTCAACGCTAGTGTGGGGTACAATCCCAGTTTCATTTGGAGAAGTATTGTATGGGGCATAGAAGTGTTAAAAAAAGGGATTCGATGGATTATAAGTGATGGAAGCAAGGCCTTGGTGTATGGTGTTAGACATTATGTCCCATAGCGTCACTGTTTGTAAATGATATTGTATTATTGTACAAAATTAACTATGTGATAATGAAATTGCCTTTTGCCGTTTTGTAATATTATTTACTTTGATATATACATGGCGAAAGTCCATATGATTAATACCGGATTGAGATGATATGAGACAGTATCAATCCATAAAGGTTTAATCATTAAATATCCCTAGTCGGAGTATTATCGAGATCGGACATCGATAATGCGGAATAGACTAGTATTGCGCTTGTGCACGTTGTGAGGGCACAACGGCATAGTTCTCATATATTTAAGTATTGGATACTTATGCAAGTGCGATAGGAGGTTGTGTTTTACCGATGGTACGGAAAACAGCTTCGCTCTGGATAGACCCCGCGGAATCCCATTGGTAGTATGTCTGCGTGTCTATGGGAGGCCGCATCAGGGTAGGTGTATATGGTCTTAACCTGAGACTTACATCGCTAGTACTTGCGACAATCGGTAAACTTTGGTTTTGGTGGTTGGGGACCTTAACCGGTTCTGTGTACACCTCTTCTGGGTTTATCGAGAATCGTAGTGTACTGGATGTGATGTCGAGATGGAAGTATCACTTCACTTCAGACATATGGAGGTGATGATCACGCAGGACACATAACTAGTACTCTATAAAAGGTTGCAACCGTCGGGACAATATGACCAGGTCAGGATTGTCCGATTTAAAGAGACTAGTTGCTTGATGTCCGATATATGTTTCGTACGGGGCAGACACATTTCCAGCCCCAGGCCTAACATGTGATCGTCCGATACTGGATCGATGTACGCAATACTACGGTATACTACGCTTGATATAGATCTTATATTCCTATAATAATATTTCTGGAGAATTGGGTAGGCATGGCGCTTTGCTAGAAGCCAACCTTGTCTTGTGAATCGGTAAAAACGTAGTACGAGGTACGTACGTGTTCGGATTATCCGACGACCGTATTTACTGCCAACATATCCGGAGATCTCTTGGGTCGCTTCCTGAAGATTCACCTATGATATTTGATTCGGACTTAATTAATCTTGGATTAATTGCGGAGAAACTTTATCTTGATAAAGTGCCTTATTTAGAGAGAGAACGATTAATTTGGAATTAATCGATAAAATAATATATTCGATATATTAAACGAAATTAGATTTCGACGCGGAATTAAAATCGGATTTTAATTCGGGCAAACGAATTAATTTAGAATTAATTCATTAGCGAACTGAATAGTAATTTCGCAAGGCGTAATTATTTAATTCACGTCGCGACGGAAATTCGTTAATTTGGAATTAACGAAACCGAGCCCGAAATGCTTGCGGACACTTCGTATTTTGAATCGAGTGATATCCGCAAATCACATCGCGATATCTCATTACTTAATACGAATAGATAGTGAATGTATCTAGTCACCTTTAAGGGATGATGCATTGTCTCTAATCTCAAAGTATGGTAATGATAGCAAATGATGGATTCATTTTGGAGGGAAAGCCATGCACGGTTTTGGAAGGCTTTTTTGCATTAAAAAATTCTTTTGGTATTAGATATCAATTCACTTTTCATTTTCCTTGGTTATTCACATTTTTGGCATGCAAAGGAAGAAAATCAAAAGTGAAACACTCTCCTCTCTTCCTCTCTTGCTCACGCCGTGAGCTGCACCAACAAGGCAGAAAATTGTTTTCTCATTCTCCATTTTTGCTAGCACAAGCAAGGAATCTAAAGAGGTGATAGGGAAACCTTCCAAGGGCTTGGAATACTTAAAGCTTGAAGCTTTCCACCTCTTGTCTTCCTTGGCCGAAAATCATCAACCTTGGAGCTTCCACTTTTGGTTTGATTTTCTTCATCACTAAAGCATTGTAAGTATGATTCCGCCATACTTCATCTTTTAATATATATTCATTGTTGTATTTAAATGCTTAATCTTTCCTTGGGACATATAATAGAAACCAACAATGGTATCATGGAGCCATGGTTAAGCATGAAATACTTTAGGTTAAAATTTGGGTAAAATTGATTGAAGCATGTTCTTGTGAAATTTGATGAATGAGTATGCTTATATGTATGTAATATGACATAATATGGAATCAATTTTATGAAAAATGCATTGGATGATTTTTTCCCCAAATTCATGCCTTGGCCGAATGTGTTGCTACTTGGAGTGGATTGGAATTTTTTTTGTGTTTAAGATCATTGGATGACTTAGAACGTATACGGGACGTAGATTAGTAATTCAATCGGATTGAAAAACAAATCGACACAAAAAACTCACCTTGGCCGAATGTTAATGGACATGTAAAGGAGTTGATTTTTGTTAAAATTAATGTTGGACATTTATTTTAAAAAATAGATGATTAATAATTAAATGGGTATTTTTGAAATATTTGGTTTAATATATTAATCTTGGTTTTACACTTTAATTAATTGGACTTTAATGTTTGGAATATTAAAATTTAATTAATGGGCTTAATTGGTGAATTGGGCTTTTAATATTGTATTTGGGCATAATGGGCTTGGGTGGACCAAGTAGATTGGGCCAAATGGATTGGATCCAATTTGGGCCTAAATCACTCCATTAAGTCCAAATATAATATAATGGGCTTTAAAAATTTAATTGGGCCTTATGGGCTTAAAATTGGTTTTATGGCATTTAAGGGTGATTCCTTATTTGGGCTTGGTAATTGGGTTTGACCCACATTGACCAAAGCCCAAGCCTTAATAAATCAATTGAAAGCCCATTTGACTTGAATTAAATTAAACATTGGATGTTAGTTGGGCTTTGAGACCCAATAGGATTAGATTTAGAATCTAAGTCTTTAAAGCACATTAAAAGTGTAAACATTTAATTTGGAATTAAATAATTGAATTAGTATTGAATACGAATTAAATTAGATTTAATAAGTAGTTCGATATAATTCGCGAATTCGTACCTTATGTACTTATTCTCAATCGAGTTGGACTCGCGCAATCTCAAACCGTTGTTTGAACATTGGATGATCACTTAAACATAGACTAATTAATTGGATTAGATTGGTTGTAAAAGCATGTCTTGTTTGAAAAATATGTATGTGATGAATGAATAGTGTATATCGGATGGATATTAGAAGGGAAATGGTAATTTTAGAAATTATTGTAAATTTGGAATTTATAAATTGGACCTGCGTGTCCAGCCTTATCTCTTTATCTCTTTGTATTCTCTTCTCACCTAATTCCCCTCAATGTAAATGAGGTTTCTCTTATTGTATTATGTAATGGGTAGAAGTAGAATAGTGCTAGCAGGGAGAGGAAAGGGAGTGATTTGTTCTAGGAACAAATTGTTTATATATCCATCCGCATATCACTATTAATTTACTTTACGCGCTTTATGATGTTTTAGAAGCATGCTTAAGGGTGTATGATGATGAGACCTAACAAAGATAAATAATTGGTTGCCAATTACGCGAAAATCCATCAATTTATATTAAGCAAATATCCTTCCATTGAATGATTCTTGTTCAAGATCCGAAGTTGGCATTGGTTTGTTTGGCCAAAGTCAAGACCTTTGTCAATCAAGGATGTACTTGAATCATGAGAGTTTTGTTGCATATCGGTGTCTTGTCCAAATCGTGATTTTTATTGGCCAAAGTCAAGATCACTTTTTGTCCAATGACATTGATTACGAAACTTTCCTCGTCAATGGGTCCCGCTTAACTGGAATCATTAGGTTTGTTTTTGGCCAAAGCCAAGGCCTAGATGATTCGGAGGATAGGTTAGGAAAATGTAATGGATACATTGACATTATACATATGTTTCGGACTTGGATGTCCACCTAACCGGATCTAGGAATTGGATGAGATCCAATTGATCATAGAGATCTACCTAAGTTAAATAGCATACAGCTTTTATTGGCCAAAGTCAAGGTTGTGTGTTATTTAACGGGATCCTAGCCCACTAGGAAATGCGATTTCCCGAGTTCTCCACAAGAGGGTTAGAGACTTGAAGAAAATAGTGGGAGGCTATTATTGAATTTGCAATTTCGTTCAGATACTTAGCCTTACGCGTCTTTCAAAATTATTTCGTCAATATTTTAATAATTAGTTGGACTAATATATTGTTATTTGCTTGTAACAGTTTGACTGTACCCATAACATCGTTGACTTTATAGTTGGACTATAGTTGTCAAGATGACTGGCAAGGGTAATGTCCGCGACATAATCATGGGCGATAATGTCTTCAAAGGGACAAACTTTGCCGACTGGGAAATGAACCTCAAGATAGTGCTTGGGGCTGAGAGGGTGCTGTATACTATTCAGAGACCTCTCCCGCCTAAACCCACTGAGCCACTGGAGCTAGAGTTATGGAAGACTCATAGTGACGATTGTGACCAAGCTCAGTCAGTTATGCTAGCTGCAATGACCCAGCATTTCAGACGCCAGAACAGGGACTTGGATCCCTATAACATGATGGCAAGATTGCGTGATCTCCACCGCACCAACAAGCGGATGGAGAGGTACGAGCTAGTAAGGAAACTCTTCCGCTCCCGGATGACAGACGGCGCATCAGTTGAGGCCCACGGGACTCAAATGATCGCTGACATAGATGAGTTAGCCAAGATGGGCATTGTCTTGGAGGCAGATTGACGATTGATATGCTATTACAATCGCTACCCGATACTTGGAACAATCATCATCAACTATAAGTTGATGGACACTGACGACACTCTTGGAGAGTTGTTGTCCGTGCTGAAGGAGTCCGAAAAGGAACTCCTAAAGGGGAGCAAGCGCGAGGCGCATTATGCATCGACCTCTCATGCGCCAAGGGCTGGGCCCAAGGCAATTGGAGGTGCGAGGAAGAAGAAGTTCAAGAACAAGGGCAAGGGCAAGTTGACAGTGGCTTCTAGGAAGCCAAAGGACAAATCTCGCGACATCTGCCTCAACTGCGGCAAAAGGGGTCACTGGAAACGTGACTGCCGAATGGGCAAAGGGCAGAGGGAGGATATCAAGGCTGGCAAGGCTATCGCCTCTGGTATGTTTGTTATTGAGATAAATATGAATACTTCTAGTTTTAAAAATTGGATTTTTGATTCTGGTTGTGGTGCTCATATTTGTACTGATGTGCAGGATCTGCAGGATAGCAGGGTGCTGGCATCGGGGGAGATGGATCTACGGGTCGGAAACGGAACACCAGTTGCTGTTTTGGCCGTAGGGACTTTTGTTTTAGAACTGCCCTCAGGGCATGTACTTAAACTTTTGAACTGTTATTTTGTACCTAGTTTAACTAGGAATATTATATCTGTATCCTTGTTAACCCAGCAGGGTTACACTTTTGTATTTAGAAACACTGGGTGTTATTATATAAAAATGATGCAGAAATTTGCACAGCTGTTGCAAATAACGGTCTTTATATTTTGAATATAAATGAATCTCCTAAAATGACAAACAAAAGGCTCAAAAGGAGTAATCTAAAAGATGAAGCTTATATGTGGCATTGTCGTCTAGGACACATCAACAAGACTCGCATATCCACACTTTCGAAGAGTGGGTACTTGGACGAATTTGATCCCAATTCATATGACGTCTGCGAATCTTGTCTTTTAGGCAAAATGCCTAAATCACCTTTTAGCGGTAAAGGTGAACGTGCCACAGAACTGTTGGCTCTCGTTCATACTGACGTATGCGGGCCCATGTCTAGCCAGGCTAGAGGTGGATTTCACTACTTCGTAACCTTCACAGATGATGCATCTCGTTACGGTTATGTGTATCTTATGAGACACAAGTCGGAAACTTTTGAGAAATTCAAAGAGTTTCGACACGAAGTGGAGAAACAAACAGGGAAGAGTATTAAGACATTACGGTCAGACCGTGGTGGCGAATACTTAAGTTATGAGTTTCAAGATTACTTGAAAGAATATGGTATTCTTTCACAGTGGACTCCTCCTGGAACACCGCAATTAAACGGTGTGTCCGAACGGAGAAACCGCACCTTGTTGGACATGGTAAGGTCAATGATGAGTCGCACTGAGCTACCAATATCCTTCTGGGGATACGCATTAAACAGTGCTATACTTATTTTGAATAAGGTACCGTCGAAGTCTGTTGAACAGACTCCATATGAGATATGGACAGGAAGGAAACCAGGTTTCTCTTTCCTGAAGATTTGGGGATGCTGGGCATATGTTAAACGTTTGGAAGGTACCAAACTTGAACCCAAATCTGATAAATGCCTTTTCGTAGGATATCCTAGGGAAACCAAAGGATATTACTTCTATCACCCACAAGAGAACAAAGTATTTGTTGCTCTACAAGCATTTTTCCTTGAGAAGGATTTTATAAATGCAGTGGTAAGTGGGAGGAAAGTAGAACTCGATGAAGATCGTAGTGATACTGTTCCTGGCAATGAATCAACGACGGAACAAGAACAGACCGTCCGGGATGAGTCTGTACCACAAACTTCACATACACAAGGACCGCGTAGGTCGGAGAGAGTCAGAACAGTACCTGAGAGGTATGGGTTCCTGATCTCACCTCATGTAGATATTAATCTTATTGAGGATATTGAGCCGGCTACGTATGAGGAAGCGATACAAAATATCGATTCCGCTTTATGGCAAGAAGCCATGAAGTCCGAGATGGATTCCATGTACGCCAACCAAGTTTGGACACTGGTTGATGCACCAGAAGGCGTAAAGCCTATTGGATGCAGATGGATCTTCAAGAAGAAGACCGACATGGATGGCAACGTACAAACGTACAAAGCTAGGCTTGTAGCGAAGGGGTATCGTCAACAATATGGTATTGATTATGACGAAACCTTCTCACCCGTTGCCATGATTAAATCCATTCGGATAATGCTTGCAATAGCTGCATATTTCGATTACGAGATATGGCAGATGGACGTTAAAACCGCTTTCCTTAACGGAAACCTTTTGGAGGATGTTTATATGCAACAGCCTGACGGTTTTATCGTACCTAGACTTGCAAACAAGGTTTGTAAGTTAAATCGATCCATTTATGGATTGAAGCAAGCATCACGGTCATGGAATCAGCGTTTTGATGAGATCATAAAAGAATATGATTTCGTGCAAAACGCAGATGACCCTTGTGTATACAAGAAGGTTAGTGGGAGAGCACTTACTTTTATTGTCCTTTATGTCGACGACGTATTGCTTATAGGCAATGACATTCCCATGCTAACGTCGGTGAAAGCTTGGCTTTCATTAAAATTCTCCATGAAAGATCTGGGAGAAGCAGCCTTTATTCTTGGAATAAAGATCTACCGGGATAGATCTAGAAAGCTGCTTGGACTCTCCCAGAGTACATACATTGATAAAGTGTTGAAGCGATTCAACATGGAACAATCCAAGAGGGGATTGGTTCCAATGGTACGTGGTACCTCTCTGTCTAAGGACATGTGTCCTAAGACTCAGGAAGAGAGAGACAACATGAGTCGGATACCGTTCGCCTCGGCAGTCGGATCGATCATGTATGCCATGATATGTACACGACCTGATGTCTCATATGCTTTGAGCATGTGCAGTCGCTATCAGGCCGATCCAGGTGAAGGTCACTGGATAGCAGTTAAGAATATCCTTAAGTATCTTAAACGAACTAAGGATGCTTTCTTATTTATGGAGGTGGAGAACTTGCGGTATCTGGGTATACCGATGCAAGTTTCCAAACCGACAAGGATGACTACAAGTCGCAATCCGGGTACATTTTTTGTTTGAATAACGGAGCAGTGAGCTGGAAATCTTCCAAGCAAGATACTGTTGCCGATTCAACAACAGAAGCGGAGTACATCGCTGCATCTGAAGCAGCAAAGGAGGCAGTTTGGATCCGAAAGTTCCTAATCGGATTAGGAGTAGTTCCGTTAGCAGCTGAGCCCGTTCCATTGTATTGTGACAATAACGGGGCTATAGCACAGGCTAAGGAACCAAGTCTCATCAACGGTCCAAGCATGTTCTTCGACGTTACCATCTGATTCGGGAGATTATACATCGTGGCGATGTAAAGGTCGAGAAGGTCACATCAGATGACAACATTGCAGATCCGCTGACGAAGGCTGTTCTTCAGCAAGTTTTTGAACGACACATACATAGTTCGGTATTAGATGCTTGAGTGACTGGCTATAGGCCAAGTGGGAGATTGTTAGACATTATGTCCCATAGCGTCACTGTTTGTAAATGATATTGTATTATTGTACAAAATTAACTATGTGATAATGAAATTGCCTTTTGCCGTTTTGTAATATTATTTACTTTGATATATAAATGGCGAAAGTCCATATGATTAATACCGGATTGAGATGATATGAGACAGTATCAATCCATAAAGGTTTAATCATTAAATATCCCTAGTCGGAGTATTATCGAGATCGGACATCGATAATGCGGAATAGACTAGTATTGCGCTTGTGCACGTTGTGAGGGCACAACGGCATAGTTCTCATATATTTAAGTATTGGATACTTATGCAAGTGCGATATGAGGTTGTGTTTTACCGATGGTACGGAAAACAGCTTCGCTCTGGATAGACCCCGCGGAATCCCATTGGTAGTATGTCTGCGTGTCTATGGGAGGCCGCATCAGGGTAGGTGTATATGGTCTTAACCTGAGACTTACATCGCTAGTACTTGCGACAATCGGTAAACTTTGGTTTTGGTGGTTGGGGACCTTAACCGGTTCTGTGTACACCTCTTCTGGGTTTATCGAGAATCGTAGTGTACTGGATGTGATGTCGAGATGGAAGTATCACTTCAGACATATGGAGGTGATGATCACGCAGGACACAGAACTAGTACTCTATAAAAGGTTGCAACCGTCGGGACAATATGACCAGGTCAGGATTGTCCGATTTAAAGAGACTAGTTGCTTGATGTCCGATATATGTTTCGTACGGGGCATACACATTTCCAGCCCCAGGCCTAACATGTGATCGTCCGATACTGGATCGATGTACGCAATACTACGGTATACTACGCTTGATATAGATCTTATATTCCTATAAGAATATTTCTGGAGAATTGGGTAGGCATGGCGCTTTGCTAGAAGCCAACCTTGTCTTGTGAATCGGTAAAACGTAGTACGAGGTACGTACGTGTTCGGATTATCCGACGACCGTATTTACTGCCAACATATCCGGAGATCTCTTGGGTCGCTTCCTGAAGATTCACCTATGATATTTGATTCGGACTTAATTAATCTTGGATTAATTGCGGAGAAACTTTATCTTAGATAAAGTGCCTTATTTAGAGAGAGGAACGATTAATTTGGAATTAATCGATAAAATAATATATTCGATATATTAAACGAAATTAGATTTCGACGCGGAATTAAAATCGATTTTAATTCGGGCAAACGAATTAATTTAGAATTAATTCATTAGCGAACTGAATAGTAATTTCGCAAGGCGTAATTATTTAATTCACGTCGCGACGGAAATTCGTTAATTTGGAATTAACGAAACCGAGCCCGAAAGTGCTTGCGGACACATTCGTATTTTGAATCGAGTGATATCCGCAAATCACATCGCGATATCTCATTACTTAATACGAATAGATATGAATGTATCTAGTCACCTTTAAGGGATGATGCATTGTCTCTAATCTCAAAGTATGGTAATGATAGCAAATGATGGATTCATTTTGGAGGGAAGCCATGCACGGTTTTGGAAGGATTTTTTGCATTAAAAAATTCTTTTGGTATTAGATATCAATTCACTTTTCATTTTCCTTGGTTATTCACGTTTTTGGCATGCAAAGGAAAGAAAATCAAAAGTGAAACACTCTCCTCTCTCTTCTCTCTTTCTCACGCCGTGAGCTGCACCAACGGCAGAAAATTGTTTTCTCATTCTCCATTTTTGCTAGCACAAGCAAGGAATCTAAAGAGGTGATAGGGAAACCTTCCAGGGCTTGGAATACTTAAAGCTTGAAGCTTTCCACCTCTTGTCTTCCTTGGCCGAAAATCATCAACCTTGGAGCTTCCACTTTTGGTTTGATTTCTCATCACTAAAGCATTGTAAGTATGATTCCGCCATACTTCATCTTTTAATTATATATTCATTGTTGTATTTAAATGCTTAATCTTTCATTGGGACATATAATAGAAACCAACATATGGAAGCAATTGGATTCCAAGAGACAACAACCTCCAACTCATCTCATCTCCTTCCCTCCCACTGGATACCAAAGTCGAAGAACTGCTACTGGGTGACAACAGATGGAATGAAGACTGATCAAGAAACACTTCCTGGAGGTGGATGCGCATGACATCCTGAGTATTCGACTGCCCAGACCACCTAGGGAAGACCGGAAATGCTGGCATTTTGATAAAAAAAAAAGGGCAAGTTTTCTGTAAAATCAGCCTACCATTTAGCCATGAAGAATTTGGAGGGGGCAGTACCGGTTGGACATGCAACAAATGACAAGCTTTGGAAGAAAATATGGGGTTTAAGCTTACCTTCGAAGATCAAAGTGCTCATTTGGAGAAGCCTCGTGGGACTGCTTCCGATAGCCAATAACTTGGTCAAGCGGAGGGTGCTACAAGAAGGCAGATGTCAGAGGTGTTTCAAGACAGATGAAACTTCAGAACATGTGTTCTTTCACTGTAAAACTTCAAGGGTCTGCTGGAATCACTCTCAATTTGAAGCTTTCATCTCTGCTAGGGGTAAGGGGGAATCGCCGATTATTTTACTTCATTTATTCAACGAGCATACCAATAATGAAGTGGAGAGATTTGTTGGGATAGGGAGGAACAACCTCATCTTTAGAAGCCAAGCAATGAATTGGAAACATATTTTGGCACGTGTTGAAGCAGTTCACAGTTCTTACGAGGCAATCAAGAGCTCCGACGGGATTGTGAAGTTCCAATTTCAGGAATTGAATACGCAAATATGAGAACCCCTTCTCGTAACTGGTTAAAAGCTAATGTGGATGCTGCCTTCAGCAAAAATAGAACGAAGATTGGAATGGGGGATGTCATCCAGGACCACAACCATTCATTGGTGGCAGTCGCTACTAGGGTCATTGCCTCATATGGAGATGTGGAAGAAGCTGAAGCTAGAGCCATTCTTTTTAGAGTGAAGACAGTGATGGAAACAAAGCTAATATCCCCCGTTATTATAGAATCAGATCCGTTGAATGTGGTTAATCTTGTGAATGGTAAGTGTTACCGCCTTAAGGAATTGGGGTGCATTATAGATGATATCCTTGGAGCTACCCGATTTTTGAATGTGGTAAAGTTCCAGTTTCGATCGAGATCTTGTAATGAGATTGCACATAAGTTAACTAAGATAGCCTATAATGAATCTGTATCGGGCTTTTGGCAGGGGGATTTCCCTTCCTGCATCAGTTGTATTTTGTGACTTGGTTTTAATATATTTCCTTTAAAAAAAAAAACGGCATCAAGTATAGACTAATAGTTGATGATGATTTTCAAATCTTGGAAACTAAACCTCATGATTGCCAAAAATGAAAGGGGTAGATTTCAATTTTACCCTGCAAAGTAGACCCGGCCAAGGTTCCGGTTCCAACCGGTTCCGGTTCCGGTTCCGGAACCTAACCGGTTCGGTTAGGGTTCCTCCCCTAGCCGAACCGGTTGGAACCGTTCGGTTCCAACGGTACGGTTCCGGTTGGAACCGGTTTGAATTTATACAATAATATATTTTTTTAATTTTTTAGATAAGAATTTTATTTGTAATTTAGTGTAATTATGTAATGTAATTTAACGTAATTTGTAATTTACATAATTTTATTTGTAATTATGTAATTTTATATTAAATTATTTTTTTAAAAAATAATTTAATGTAATTATTTGTAATTTAACTTTTATTTTCAAAAAAGTAAAAAAAAAAAAAAAACCGAATGGAACCGGAACCGAACGGTTCGATTCCGGTTCCGGTTCGGAACCGAACAGAACCGCCGGCCTGGTCTACTGCAGAGTAAGAAAAGAAATGATCATGCAACTCGGCAACTATTTTATACTTCTGAGTTTAAAATTTCAATTCCAATCAATATACACAGTGTGTCCTATCCAATGTTAACTGATGGCTCTAATCACTCGCGCAAGAAGTTTCCGAAATACAACACATCACGCGCAGATCATACTTCCCCTACTTCTCCACTTCCCCACACACTCGATCTCTTCAACGCCCAAACTCTTCTCTTTCTCTTCGGCATTTCATCAAACAGTTTCAGTACACTCTCGACTATCATATTTCACCTCCTATTTCTCCACTCTGCAATCCTTCTCCAACCGAACTGTTACCGACAAATTTTCCTTCACTCCACCCGCAACCCATACCCGTGACCCAAATGAGCCGGTTCTCCTCGAGTCGATCAAACGGGTTGCCCATTTTGAGTCAGAAACTCAGGCCGTGGCCTCTCTTGATGAGGCTGGTGTTAAGGCTAACGTAAATTTGGTTTATTCGGTGATCTGGACATTGAGGGACGAGTGGAGACTGGCGTTTTTGGCTTTCAAGTGGGGTGAGAGACGGGGCTCTGTTGATGGAAAAGCTTGTGAATTAATGGTTTGGGTTTTGGGTAATTGGAAAAAGTTTAATATTGCTTGGTGTTTGATTCGAGATATGAATAAGTCTTCATTCAGTACAAGGCGTGCAATGCTTGTTATGATTGATAGGTAAAGTACAGCTCTTCTTTTGCTTGTTTTAAATTTGATTTTTATTTATTTATTTGGCTCTTTTATGGCAAAAGCTATTTGAAAAATGATTCTTCTTTATGTTTAATGGTTTTGGAGATATTCAAATTATTGTCCAAAACCGTTGCTTGGGGCCATTACAACTAATTTTTGGTTAAAGACTTGCAACACAACGTGGTTCATGGATTCTATAATTGTTAATTCTTTCCTTGTGTCCAGAACTTTCTTTTGGTTCACGATTAGTCTGATGATTATGTTCCAGATTCCACAAGTTAGCTTGTTACAAGGTGTTGTTCAATAAAATCCTTTAGATGCGCTTTTGTTAGGTGTAAAAATATAAATGGATTAATGTCTGTGTTACTGGAAATGAAGCAACATACAGAACGAACCCAAAATTGGAGAGATTTAATTCTCTCTTTTTTGTTAAATGATAATAATAATACATCTTTCACCTTACCATATTGCAATATCTTTCTCTTCTGTTTTTTTTATTTTTTTATTTTCTTCTTTGCTTCCATTTTTAGAAAAATTCATGTCATGTTTATAAACTGAAGTTTTTTCCCATCTATTTACTATACCTTATCTTTAGCAGATGCGTTAGAACACTTTTTGTGCGAGTTGCAATAAAAGAAGTTTTTATTTATTTATTTATTTTTGCTTGATTTGTATTATTCAAAATATTAGAATAGAAAATGTGAGTTCAAGCTTATCCATTTTCAGGAACGTGGCACTTATTAGAGTTTCATAACGTGTACTACTTATTCTTCTTTTAATCTTTTCCCAATTTCCCCTAAACCTTATTTTAAGATACCTCTGCTATCAGATATGGAGCTGCAAACGATCCAAGCAAAGCTATTCAGACATTTCAAATTATGGAGAAATTCAGAATAACGCCTGATGAAGAGGCATTCCTTTTCCTTCTGAATGCTCTTTGTCGACATGGCAATGTTGAAGAAGCTGAAGAGTTCATGCTTGTAAATAAGAAGATGTTTCCATTGGTGATAGAGAGCTTTAACATTATTCTTAATGGATGGTGCAATATATTTGTTGATGTGTTTGAATCAAAGAGAGTTTGGAGAGAAATGTCAAAATACTGTATCACACCAAATGCAACTTCCTATGCCCACATGATTTCGTGTTTCTCAAAAGTTGGAAATCTCTTTGATTCGCTGAGACTCTATGATGGAATGAAGAAAAGGGGTTGGGTTCCAGACCTTGAAGTTTACAACTGTTTAATTTATGTACTGACTCGTGAGAATTGCTTTAGGGAAGCTCTCAAAATGCTAGACAAAATGAAAGCAACTGGGTTGCAACCAGATTCTGCTACTTACAACTCGATGATACTTCCCCTCTGTGATGCAGGGAAGCTGGAGGATGCAAGAAATGTATTGGCTACTATGATTGGGGTGAATCTCAGTCCTACCATTGGGACTTACCATGCATTTCTCAAAAATGCTGGTTTTGAAGGAACGTTGGAAGTTCTAGACCGAATGAGAATAGCTGGTTTAAGCCCCAGTGGGGATACATTTCTCCTAATTCTTCGCAAGTTCTTCAAACTGGAGCAGCCTGAGAACACATTGAAGATTTGGGATGAAATGAAAAAGTATGAAGTAGATGCTGATTCCACTCATTACACAGTGTTGGTAGAAGGGCTAGCTTCTTATGGACTGCTAATCAAGGCCAGGGAATCTATGCAGAGATGAGGTCAAATGGATATTTAGATGATCCTAAGCTTATGAAACTTTTGAAGGAACCGTCTCAAGGTAATAAGCATAAGCGACTGCAGAAGGTGAGAAAGGTTAAGAGAAATAAACCAATGAGTCATAGGAAAGGCAGTGCAATGCAGCGGAAGAAAGGTCAACGACAGTCAAGAGAGGAAAAGAATGAGTCTGATTCAAAGTTCTGACTAAGCTGGAAAGCTAACATTTGCATTAAGGATATCTAGCTTTGCTATTGCCTTGATGGTTCTAGTATGGCCGTGCTAGGTCTTGGAATGAATGAATGAGCTGCTGCTACTAGCCCAGAAATGTTACAGCTTATCTAGCTTGTTGTCATTGACCGAATAGTGTGGAATAAATTTTGCACCTTTCCACCTAGCGAGTGTCTCTTGAGGAGGTTTCTTTCCCAATCCCAACACTTATATGCAGGCCTTACTTCCTTAACAACCGTTGCCACATTAACCTGGTATGGACTTATTTGATTTACGTGGTGTCATAGTTCACCATTTGCTGAAGGCCTCAAGACATTTGTTCTTTTGCTTCTTAAAGTTGTGAGTTCATATTTAAACAGTTGAATTTCACAGAAGTACTTATAATTGTTGTGATAACTTACACTTGTGAACTCAAAAGAAAGAAAGAAAGAAAGAAATTCCACCACACAAAATTGTTGTAGCTATTAAAACATGGCATTTGACTCTTTTAACTCATTCTGGAGTTATATTTTCATCAGTACAAAATGACTGCATGTCTTTGATGTTAAAAAACTTTTAGATTGAATATGATGTATCATTACATAGTAATGTTTGAGGTTTGTTCCGACATTATTTGGTCTGTTAAAAAACTCTTGGTTGCTGTATCTATTTAGTCTTTGTTTCAATCTTTAAATATTTTAATCCTTTTCTCCTTGCCGTTGGTACTACTTTTTTTTTTTTTTTAGTATGAACAATCAAAATTAATTTACAGGTTCCACGTTGTTTGAGTTACCAAAAGCCGAAGCGTTATGAGTATATCCTGTTCTTTGTACCAAGGATTCAGTATGTGCGAAATTTTGTCCATCAAAAGTATAAACATGCTGTTAAAAAGAAAATGAATCATTTTCCTAAGTGACAAGTAGACTGACAAACTTTTTTTTGAAGAATCCCAATGAAATCTCCAGGGAGACGGGAATCCTTGGGCCCCTCTTCAATTGGGATGAAGATTGGAAATGAAAATAGAAAAATTAATATCAGTGACGTGGATGGAGAAAGTATAATATTTATTTTTATTTAAGGGATCAGGTAAAATCTCATCCTTTCTCATTATTCATTTAAATTTTAATTATTTATTTTTAAAATTTTTCAATACATATATTTAAATTATGAATACAATTTTAAATAAATATATTTATTTATAAAATATATAAATTATAGATAGTATAAGAACTTAATTAAAATAATATATATTTATATAATCACTCTAATGAGGGATCATTCATTTTATTAGGTACAACAATAAAACATAAGTTTCAATATCCTATATATATTGTGAATTGTGTAATATATTTATGTAATAGATATTACCATTTTTTTAGATATATATTTTTTATTTTTGGATAATGTAATAATTTAATGAATATATTTTTAAATGACAAATTTATTTTAAGATTATAAAATTATATATTACTCGGGGTCTGGGCCCCCTTGAGGATCCTCTTTTATTATTCGATGATACACGTCCTCTTCTCTAAAATAATTACAAGACATATATATTTGAAGATTGTTGGGGACTGATACGAAAATATTGATCTTCTCCCCACCTCATTGTTTAAAGTTAACTTTTATGTTTGATACTGAAGATTTGAAATATGTCTTAAGGTTAATCTAATGTTATGATCCTATGCGAAATTAAACAACTACTATAATATAAGACAGGTCAATGTTAGAGCAACTATGGTATAAATCAACAAACATCATTAATTCTAAAGCAGATATAAAAAAATGTAATAAATCAAAGCAATAAAATAATGAACACAAAGATTTTATTAACGAAATGGAAAACTCTGAACAGAGAAAAACCACTCCAGCTACCAACCAAATCCACTATAATGAGAAAACTTACAACGATGTATATGACATATGGTGACAACTTCACCGACTTGAATACCTCTAGACTATAATAACTCGAAGAACTTCTCAAGCCAGCACCAAGCGTCTTTCTTTAGAACCTCTTGAAGTCTCTGACTGGATCAACACTGCGACTCGCAACACCGGAACTCCGACTACCAATCTTCATTCTTCAGAACTCTGAAGTTTTGGGAAATTGAGTTAAGGTTGTGTTTCTGTGTTGATGGTCAATCAATGATCAATATCACAAAGACAAAAAAAGACAAGGTAATCAAGAAAGTCTTGTCTTTTTCAGACGTTGTTTATTTATTTTAAATACATCACCATCCATAAGATTCTCAATATCAATAGCTCCATACGGGTAAACATATTTCACAATAAATGGGCCACTCTATTTGGATTTCAATTTTTTAGGAAATAAATGAAGACGAGAATTATGAAGTAAAACTTTTTGACCAATTTCAAATATTTTTGTGAAATTCGACTATCATGAAAGACATTAGTTTTAGCTTCAAGAATTTTCGCATTCTCACATTAACTCTTCAAGTTCATTTAATTGCAATTTTCGTTCATGACTGCTATTTTCAAGATTTTAGTTGAATGCTTTAATAGCCCAATATGCTTTATGCTCAAGTTCTACAGGCAAATGACAAGGTTTTCCATAAACTAGATAATATGGAGACATTCCCAAATACGTTTTGAAAGTTGTTTGATATGCTCAAAGTGCATCAGTCAGTTGAATTGGTCAATATTTATGATTTGGGTTAACCATTTTTTCCAAAATTTATTTGATTTCCCTATTTTTTCCAGACTATTTAGGCACAACTTGTGTAGGACTTATCACTTACTATCGAAGATAGGATAAATAATGCCTACATCAAGAAGTTTAAGAACTATTTTTACCAGTTCTTTCATGTGAGGGTTTAATCTTCTTTGGGGTTGACGACATTTCCTAACATTATCTTTTAAAAGTTCTATCTACACTTTTAACAACTTATCTTCTAGATCATTTGTGAGGGAGGAAGAAATTACAACATGGTAAGTTTGTTCATCTCCAAAAAATGCATACTCAATCCTTTTGGAAAAGTTCTTAATTCCAATTTGGGTTGTTTTTCTTTTTTTCTTTTTTAAGTGTTCATAGTTCCTGAAAATTTTACTTCTCTCAATCGTCTTCCAGTCCTTGTGTAGAATCAAGTAAAGAAAATTCATTAGAAATATCTGAATCTATTGGCATACTTGATTCAAGAAAATTAGTTGTACAAATTTCCATAGGGTTAGATAAACTCCCCTAAATATGTTCCTCCAAAATTGGTTCAATTAGTTTCATGTTCTCGTTTTCACTGTCCTCATCATATGATTGTTTGCACATGTTAAAAGTATTAAGCTCGAACGTCATATTGCCTAAGGAAAAATTCATGATTCTAATCCTATAATTAATTAAAGCATTAACTGTTGCTAAAAATAGATAACCAAATATTCCAAGAATTAGCTTATACCTGTCTGCTACAGGTGTGTTTCCAAGACAATAAAATCAACAGGATATATGAATTTATCCGCTTGTAATAACACGTCTTCCATAATTTCTTTCGGTTCATTGACTGATCTATCGAAAAGTAAAAGAGTAGTTGGAGTTGGTTTTTGTAGGGGTTTTAGGGGCTAAATCCGGTAACGCAGCGGAAACACGGGAAAATCAAATTTTCCGATTTCAAAATTTTTTCTCGGATTAATTTAATAAACATATTTATTTAATTACCAATAATCAAATTATGAAATTAAAATTCAATAAATCATATTTAAGTGAATTTACCGAATTGCCCTTACATTTGGTATTTTGTTCATTTTAGCGAAATTGATCAAATCAATTTTGAATGATTCTAAATCATTTCTAAGATGAACTTAGCATGTTCAAAACATCAAAACACCAAGAGCAACAAAAATCCCCAAATTTGACTCATTGGCCGTGAGCCTCACAAAGGGGGGGGGGGGGTTTGTGCATTTTGTGATTTCATGCTTCAAAACACATCAAGAAGTAATCCAATCAACATGAAACTTTATATGCATCATATAAACATCCTTATACACAACATAAATGAAAAGCCCCAAATTTGGATGAAGTCTTAAACCCTAATTTTTCAAATTCTTCAAATTGAACAAATTAGACCAAATTGGTTAAATCAATTACTTCAATCATGTTTCTTTCATCCAACCAAAGTATCAACACAATGAAACAACTCAAGATCAATTTAGGTCATTTAAGAGTGGGTCAACAACTCTAGATTAGCAACAAAGTTTCCAAAACCATAAAAGAATACTTATAACTATACTAGTCACAAGCTTCCTCCATTACACATGCTCAACACTTTCACCAAACTTCCATTCATCAAAAACACAAAGAATAAAGAAAAGAACAACATGATAACATCACAAGAAGTAGCCTAGAACATAAGGAACAATTTCCTCTCTAATAGCAAGTTAAGAAAACTTATTAAATCCAAGCCTTTTCCTTTGTTTTTCCTTTCTTCCTCTCTAGCTTCTTTTGTTTTCTTTTAATGGAGTTTAGGTTAGAAAGTGTATTAGGTTATTTACCAAATGAAATGGAAAACAATATATACTTGCTTCACAAAGGCCTTGGCCGAATTTGGTAAAGGCATATACAAGAATATTAATTTCATCTTCATTTGATTTTCATTTGATCAACTTGATTTAAATATCTAATAACACTTTATAGATATTTTAATTAAGTCAACAAAGGCAACTTAGCCATTTAATCCAAATATCCAAATGTTAAGATATTTATATTTTAATTAATTTAATCATTTAACAATTAAATAATTAAATAATTAATTAAATACAAATATATTAAATATATGTATAATATTTACATTAAATATCAAATACATATATTCATTTAGGATATTAGTCAAATATCTCAATTTGACTATTAATTAATGTGTATTTAAATTAATCAAGTATTAAATATAAATACACAATAATTAAGCAAATGACTATCGGGTCCCTTTAGCATGTATCTTGCGTTTAACATTTAAACGACTTTAGAAATAATCAATATTATTTATAAATGTTGCTCTAGTGCTCTACGAGTATGTTTCATTATTGAGACTCTCTAGATTCAGGTATATCCGTCACGAAATCCAATTTCGTGTCCATAATTTATCCACCCGTAAATTATGACGATCACGGATAAACTCGCTGAATCATACAGGTCGAGGTCATGGCAAATGTATAATTCCTCCGTCACAGGTATCCGGATAAATCCCAGAGATATAGATGTAAACGTCAAATCTCTATGGGGATTATCCAGTCGATTATTCTATTAGCAATCTAAAAAAGAATATTTAGAACTAGCTTCTAAACTTTACCACGGGCCCATGGTTTTATCTGATTGCTAATCATATGGATTACTTATGCTCTGGTACACAGAACTGACGGATCCTATCTTGATACACATAGGACACCCTGAGGATCTATCTACACCCAACGATCAGGCGGAGGTCTGATCTAAATAGATCGGTGACGTGACTGCCTTCTAAGTGTAGAAGATGTCTCATGTGCCCACAATGGCATCTCAAGTCTAAGAATCACAAGTGCTACTCAACCCGAGAAGATTCTTATTGACGTTGGTGTACCATCCATTAAGAATATTCGGTGAGTCATTCCGTGTTTATCCGCTATAAACACCCACACGTCTATACTAGTCTCCAAGACTAATGGTTCATTGAGAAACCATTGGAATCATATATTCCAGTATACGACATGTACCGGTCTCAACGGGTTTACTATACTGATCAAGTAGTGTAAACCTTGACCAGGAACTATCTGAGAATGACAACGTCATGATACTACTCAATGTCAGTTGCGACGCTTTTGCAACAATACTATGACTAATCATTCTAAGGTCATTACGTCTTTACCATATAAAAAGATACATTATATTATAGAAACTGCATATATTATTTATAATAATAATATTTTACAGAAGTATTAAAAAGAAATACAACCGGGAATTGGCGCTCTGAGCACCAACCCCAACAGTTTTAACTCACCAATATTAAGTTATTGGTAAACTGAAAATATATATATCTGAATATATTATATCTGAATATAATATATTCAGATATAAATATTTTTGCAGCATCTTCGATCCATGTAACGAGCTTTGGGCCAGTAACTCCCAAACAAGTTGGCTTTAGGGCACTAGGTGTTAAAACACCCTTACAGACTTAATAACTCGGATTTCAGACGTTTTTTTTTTACTCCATTGCTTTTTGAGTTGATTCCTCCAATTAAACTAGAGCACTAAATATTACAAACTTTTCAATTTAGCTCATGTCCGTATGTTACTATATATGTTGATAATATCTGTCAACTGAGCATATGAAGATCCATTTTAGTCAGTTTTATGGAGAATTCACATATTAAATAATTCAAAATGAAATAAACAAAAATTAACTTGTTTCGAAATAGGTTTGAGATACGTCTCAGGAGTGGAAACTCCTTACTCAGCTATCTCTTACCAATTTCACCTTTTTAGTCAAATAAAAATGTAAAATATTTTTGTAATTTTTTGAAAATTTTCCAATTTTTTTTGTATTTTTCGAAAAAATTTGGACTAAAAATAAAAATAACACACACCTATAAAAAAAGTACTGATCAACTAATTTAGGACTAAAAATAAAAACAACATACAAACTAAAAACAAGGTACTAATTAACTAATTCCCTCCCCCAAACCTAAATGAGACATTGTCCACAATGTCTTAAACTGTAAAAGGAGAGTTAAGAAGGTCGTACCTGGTTAGCTGAAATCTACAGGAAATTAAAGGTTAAGATCCAGATTAATCCTACGCCTCTTACCACGATCGTCCTCAGACCAACTTATCTTTGAAAGAATAGGGTCAACTCGTGGTTCATAGGCTATGAGTTGGTCTATTAGATCCGGAGCAGTTCTGGCAGTAAAGAGGAGTTCTTTCAAAGGTTTCGAAACGAACCCATTTCTCCGAGCATCATCAAGAAACACACAAAGAAAATCATAAAATCCATCAACATTAAACAGTCCAAGCGGTTTCTGGTGTATGTTCAGGTTCGCCCAAGATAGTACTATAAAAATTTCCTCCAATCTGCCCAAGCCACCTGGCAAAGCGATAAAAGCATCAGCACGGTTAATCATTTCTACCAGTCATTCAGACATACCTGGCACGATCAGTTCCTCTCCGTTTGATGATCCAATAAGATTTGCCTATGCCAAAGGTTTTGGGATGATTCCCAAAACATGACTGTCTCCTTCCTGTACAGCCTTTGAAACGATCCCCATAAGTCCAAGATTTCCTCCGCCATATATTAAGTGCATATTCCTTGCAGCTAAGACTCGACCCAATTCTTGTGCTGCTTCTACGTATTGTGGTTTAGTACCAACACTACTACCGCAAAACACACAGATGTTTTCAACTCGTCTTCTTGAAGTGGCTTCCATTTTTTTATGTATTTCTTTCTCAACTCAGGATGCCTTCAAAAGTGCAATGACGGGCTGGATTTATAGTACCTGAAAAAGGGTGAGTAAAAATAGCACAAGTATCTCCAGAGGACGATTAATAGCGAATTAATATCGTGATAGTCAAAAAGGTCTGGATCCTGTCGGAGAAAATTAAAAGAAAACAACAAAATAAATCACAATTATTAAGAAAAGACAAAGAGATATAATATTTACAAGAAAAGTAATGGCTTGATTGACGTCTATGCGTCAGGTACAAGCTTTCCATCCAATTTTCTTATAAATTCGCAAACAGGGTCTTTTTGAGTCAGATTCCCGAGACTTAACAGTTGTCTTTCCTTTTGGAATTGTGCATATAACATGCGAATTTCATGATACACACATCCACTGGGATGCGTCTCAAGAGTTTTAGATATGTCATCCAAAGACTCCTTACTCAAGCCATCCCTAATGAAGTTAATCTTATCTTCGCGATTATCAGACACCATTCCTAAAGAACGACAACGAGTATTACAAAATATGCGAGCACATTTATAACAAACACATATTCTTTTGGCTCTTCTTTTTTTAGCATATGTGCTCTTTCTTAAGCTAGGCAGATGTGAAATAAAAGAGTCAGAAAACTCACCTGCCAATCGGACCCGTGCTTCAATTAACTAACGAATGTCAGTAGGAATACCTTTGATAATCAGTAGTCTCATCCGTTCTAAGCGAGCTTTGTAGACTTTCATCAGAGATTTTTGAGGGAGAGAAGGAAATTGCTTGTGAAGATTTACGAGAGCGTCTTCCATCTTAAAATGACTAAACCTGCAAAAATTAAACACACAAAAATAAAACACACCAAATCACAATATATACACAAATTGCATGGGTTGCCTCCCTGCTAGCGCTAAGTTTAAAGTCGTCAGCCAGACTTGGCTTCTCGAACGTTAAGCTGGATCTGAAAGTGTAACACTTTCTTTTTGTCGCTCAAATGATTCTCCCCAGTAGTGCTTGACACGCTTGTTTTTAACCTTGAAAGTTTTGTTAGCGTCAGGATCATGTATCTCAACGGCTCTATTTGGTAAAACTTTGGTGATCACAAATGGACCTGACCACCGTGATTTTGGCTTCCATTGGAAGAATTTCACCCTTGATTTGTTTAACAGTACCTTATGCCATGGTTCCTGTTGTATGCGCACTAACTTCTCATCATGTCTTTTCTTGCCATTTTCTTTGTACAATTTGGCATCATC
Source organism: Zanthoxylum bungeanum (assembly GCA_019454045.1). NCBI lineage: Eukaryota > Viridiplantae > Streptophyta > Magnoliopsida > Sapindales > Rutaceae > Zanthoxylum > Zanthoxylum bungeanum. The sequence continues at coordinate 70,966 of SKCR01049696.1, forward strand.
AAAAGGCTGATTGTGAAATTCCTCCAATTCGTTGAGCTGGTGGAACTTTTTCTCTTATGTTGCTTGTAGTGCAAGAATTGGCTCCTTCAGTACAAAAGATGTTTTATCTTCAGGCTCCACAGGTAATTGACATGCTTTAAGTTTGTCAGTAGAACTTTGTCTTTCATCAGAGTTTTGAACGGTACTATGTATCACATCGAGTTTGAAACATTCCTCCTTCTTTTCATCATCTGGGAAATTCATGGCCTTGAAAACATTGAATGTTACTTATTGGTCTTGTACCCTCATGGTTAATTCTCCTTTTTGTACATCAATAATGGTTTGACCTGTAGCCAAGAATGGTCTCCCAAGGATGATTGGCACGTCTGCGTCTTCCTCCATATCAAGGACAATAAAATTTGCTGGGAAAATGAATTTGTCAACCTTGACCAGCACATCCTCAACTACGCCTCTTGGAAATACGAGCGTTCTATCAGCAAGTTGTAGTGAGACTGAAGTTGGCATTGTTTCTCCAATCTGTAATTTCTTGAAAATAGAAAAAGGCATCAAGTTAACACTCGCACCTAAATCACACAAAGCCTTACCGAAGTCATGTTCTCCTATGACGCAAGGAACTGTGAAACTGCCAGGATCTTTCAACTTCGGGGGAAGTTTCCTCTGAATGATGGCACTGCATTCTTCTGTTAATGCTACTGTCTCGTAATCTCCCAATCTCCGTTTTCGTGAAAGAATATCTTTCATGAATTTGGCATAGGTGGGCATTTGTTCCAACGCTTCTGCAAATGGAATGTTGATATGCAGCTTTTTGAAGATCTTCAGGAACCGGGAAAATTGCTTGTCCAATTTGTTCTTCTGAAGACGTTGAGGAAAAGATGGAGGTGGAGTGATCTGTTCTTTTTCCTTTGCTTCTTTTTCCTCCATCTGTTGCTTTGTTTCTTTTGGAAATTCCTCATCCGTTGTTTTGGCTCCAACATCTTTGTTGATTTCAGTACCACTTTCTAACAAGATGGCATGACATTGCTCCTTCCCCATGTTCCTTGGATTTGGCTCTGTGTTGCTAGGAAGGGTACCTGGCGGTCTGTAACTCTGAGCATTTTCCAGTTGTCCCATTTGATTCTCCAGTGCTTTAATAGAAGCAAATTGACTTTGAATTAATGCTGCTTGGGATTGAAACATAGCATCATATCTTGCTGCTTGAGAGTCGTGTTTTGCTTCTATCTTTTTCAAGTGGGTCAACACTTATGTTATTCCTGGTTCATTTGCCTGCTCCTGGCTTTTGTTCTATTGCTGGAATTCAGGTGGTGGATAGTTCTTCTGTTGGCCTGAATTGTTGCTTCATGAAAAATTATGATGATTCCTCCACCCTGGGTTGTAGGTGTTGGAATATGGATTGTTCCTATGTCTGTTGAAATTGTTGACATAATTAACCATTTCTTCAAGTTGGTTCGACTCTGGTGCTCCTCCATATGGTGAACTTGTGGATCCAGTGGTAAGAGTCTCCATGAATTTGCATATTTGATCTAGCTTGGCGTTGACTGCTGTATTAGCTCCACTTTCATAAATTCCTGCAATTCTTTGGATCATGCTCCTTTCTGTTGGCCATAAAGAATTGTTGTTGGCCATTTCTTCGATTAGGTCCCAGGCTTGATCTTCTCATTTTGCCATCAAGGCTCCTCCAGCAGCAGCATCGATTGTGGTTCTCATTATTCCAGAAAGCCCATTATAGAATGTTTGGACTTGAAACCATTTTGGAATCTCATGGTGAGGACATTTCTGGAGCAAATCTTTGTACCTTTCCCAAGCTTCGCAGAGGGATTCTAAATCTTGTTGTACAAAGGATGTGATGTCATTCCTCAATTTTCCGGTTCTGGCTGGTGGAAAGTACTTTGCAAGAAATTTGGTGGCTAAAGTGTTCCAAGTTGTGATAGAACCTGATGGTAGTGAATGTAGCCAAGCTTTAGCTCTGTCCTTTAAGGAGTATGGGAAAACACGCAATCTCATTGCTTCTTCAGCTTCTCGGTTGTAATTGAAAGTGTCGCAAACTTCCAGGAAGTTGCTGATGTGGGCATTAGGATCTTCAGTTGCATTCCCCCCGAACTGAACTGAGTGCTGAATCATCTGAATGCATATTTGATGTCACACGCATTTGCTGGTAAGGGAGGAAGTACAATACAAGAAATGAGTCTGTCAACCACCGGAATAGTTCTATCTCGAATGGGAATTGGTGGTGCAACCTCCAAAGGTTCAGGTTCCATGTTGACTAAAGCTTCTTGGTCTTCTCGCCTTTCCCTTCTCAACTGTCTGATGGTTCTTTCAATTTTCGGGTTAAGCGGTCGGAGTTCAAAGCTTCTAGTTCGTCTCATGAAGTTTCTGAGAACCTGAAACACAAGAAAACAAAAACAATAAGTAAAAAGAAATTAGATACAGGTAACGTATCTAACCCCTAAACTAATAGTAAAAGATAAATAAGTCTCATGCAACGGCGCCAAAAACTTGACCGGCGTAAACACACACGTATAACGCAAGCGCACGTATCGTTCAAGTAGTATAAAAATATCGATCCCACGAGGACTTAATATCTAAACTATTAATTTTATGAGGTCAAATGATTACTAGTATCTAACAGGTTGATTGATTGATTTGAAATGATGACGATTCTAAATTTAAAAGCAAGTAAATAAAATTGTCAAAAATAGGTTTTAAGAAAATTCAATATTAAAAACTATCTAGGGTTGTGATTTCTTCCAATATCATTTTAAAGATGAAGTGATTATCTTAAAGTTGGGTAATATATTGATTTATTAACCTGGAACACTAAATTATGTGTAAGCCTCTGTCGATGGTCAGACATAAATACCCAGTTTAACCCCAAGGAACCATATGTCTATGTCAACCAAATTATCTGGATTCATTAAGTTTAAGTTCCAATTAAGGCTACCCCCGCCCGACAGGTATATTCCTATCCTGTAAGGAAATCTATTAGAGGGTTATCTATCCTCAAGGAAGATCGTGGCTATTGAATCTAAGGTTGAAACCTAAAATCCATATGTCTAGTTCATTTTAGATTTACCAGATCAATTTTATTAATGGCCAGTTAATGAAAAAGCATAAGATTAAGACTCAATAAATAAATCTTTATATTACCCAAGCTATAATCTAACCCCTTATAAAACGGTGATATTAAAAGTCATCACAACCCCAGATAACTAATTTAGTTACAACACATAACTAGGGCTAGTAAAAACTTGAAAATAAAAGACATAAAGTAAAAATGCGGTAAAGTAAATACGGAAAAGTAAATTACAATAAAATAAAATGCTAAGGTAAAAAGAATTACTTTTACTACTACTAATTTAGATATCTCCCATAAAATAATATATAAACTTGTGATTCTTTTTCCAACCAGCCATATAGGCGGTAACCTGGTTAAGTCAAATTAAGTCCAACCAGCCATAAAGGCGGAACCAAAATTAAATTACCAACCGACCAATCTGGCGGTATCCTTTATTAGTCAGGTTTAAACCAGATTAAAATGAATTACCAACCGACTAATCTGGCGGTATCCTTTTTAAGTCAATATTTTAAATAGTGAATATATTATTTTTAAGGGAGATTAATCTAAATAGTAACAGTAAAAGAATTACCTTTCACTCTAGCTGGGGAAGTTACCTCCTCATGGTAAATAGTAAAAACTGTAAAAAGTAAAAAACAAGTAAATTACTATTATTACAAAACGTAATTAAAATTAATTACAAAACTAAAAAACTAAAAATTAAAATAAAGTAGAGAGAGAAACTTTCTCTTTAGATAGAATATAAAAGAGAGAGTGGTGCAATGAATTCTGAAATCTCGAGCTCAATTTATAGGCCTCGGTAGGCTTCCAGCGTCGCGACGCCAGGGCCTTCAGCGTCGCTACGCCAGCTTTTGTCGACGTGGCACGCTCTGGTTCGCCGGTTTGAAGATTCTGGATAAGCTGATAAGGTGACACGTGGCGAGGTGGTAAGGCTTCAATTATTGTGACACGTGGCGGCTTCTGATTGGTCGATGAGATTCTTATCCGCCACGTGTCAGATAAGGATTAGATACTCAATGATTGATGCTGACGTGGCGCTGATGTGGCGGGGACGTGGCGACACGTGGGAAAGAGACTGTCGGTACCGTAGGATTGCGACATGTGGCACTTCCTGATTGGTTGATGATGACGTGGCGGTGAGGTGGCAATGTTGACTCGTTGACTTGCTGACGTGGCTGATGACATGGAAATGACCTGGAGTGACACGTGGCACACATGGCGATGGCGACTGTCGGAACCGTAGGATGCTGACACGTGGCATGGCGCATGTTAGCAGATCGGCTGTGATGGTGACACGTGGCACGGCGCATTTTAGCAAAGTCAAACTTTTCTCAGATTCTGATTTGTGGACCCGGCACACGTTAGCGCTGTTTTGCGCATGTTAGACGTCGCGACGCTGAAGGTCTTGGCGTCGCGACGCGGCCAATTTACTGAATTGCCATTTTCGTCCAATTTTCACTGTTTTGGCCCAAATCACCTCCAGAATGTCCTGAAACTTTATTTATCTACAAAATAACACAAAACACATCAAAATATTCACAAAACTCAAGAAACTATACAAATTATTAGGTTAAATGAGTGGGAAATAGTGATAGATTTACCACTCATCAGTCGTTCAGTGTTTACCCGCTATAAACACCCACACGTCTATACTAGTCTCCAAGACTAATGGTTCATTGAGAAACCATTGGAATCATATATTCCAGTATACGAAAAGTATCGGTCTCAACGGGTTTACTATACTGACCAAATAGTGTAAACCTTGACCAGGAACTATCTGAGAATGACAACGTCATGATACTACTCAATGTCAGTTGCGACGCTTTTGCAACAGTACCATGACTAATCATTCTAAGGTCATTACGTCTTTACCATATAAAAAGATACATTATATTATAGAAACTGCATATATTATTCATAATAATAATATTTTACAGAAGTATTCAAAAGAAATACAACCGGGAATCGGCGCTCTGAGCACCAACCCCAACAAAATCTCCCATTTTCTCTAGTGCCAATATCGATTGTATCTAATACCCATCGACTCCACGTGTTTATCAAACAGCTTCGGAGGTATGGCCTTCGTCAGCGGGTCTGCTACATTATCTTCACTCGGTACCTTGCACACGACAATATCCCATCGCGACACAATCTCTCGAATGATGTGGTACTTGCGTTCCACATGCTTCGACTTCTGATGCGCCCTCGGTTCCTTTGCTTGCGCAATGGCTCCAGTATTATCACAGTATAACGGAATCACATTCTCGATACTTGGGACAACTCCCAATTCTGTGATAAAGTTCTTTATCCACACAGCCTCTTTTGCAGCTTCAGAAGCTGCAATATATTCCGCCTCAGTGGTGGAATCTGCTATTGATCCATGTTTGGAACTCTTCCAACAAACTACACCTCCGTTAAGGGTAAATACGAATCCAGATGTAGACTTTCTATCATCAGGATCCGATTAGAAATCAGAATCCGTATACCCGTTAACTTGCAGTTCGTTTCCTCCATAAATTATTAATTTATCCTTAGTACCTTTAAGATACTTGAGGATATGTTTAATGGCCATCAAATGGTCATTACCTGGATTGGACTTATATCGACTAGTTACGCTAACAACGAAACTGATATCAGGCCTCGTACATAACATGGCATACATTATGCTACCCAAACACGAAGCATAAGGTTGGTTAGACATTCTAACCTTCTCATCTTCTGTTTGTGGACACATCTTCTTTGAAGATGAATCCCATTTCTGAACGGTATGTTTAGTGTCTTACAATTACCAAAACTATACCGTTCCAAGATCTTATCTATGTACTTTGATTGGGATAACCCAATCAACCTCATTTGTCTATCTCTATAGAGTTTTATCCCTAAAACATCGGAAGCTTCTCCCAGGTCCTTCATGGAGAAATTTTTACAGAGGTACGCTTTTACGCTTTGTAACCTACCTAAATCATTCCCAATGATTAGGATGTCATCAATATATAGGACTAAAAATACGACCATGCTCCCACTGGCCTTCTGATACACACAGGATTCTTCTGAATTCTTTAGAAAACCAGACGATTTAATAATCTCGTCGAATCGAAGATTCCAACTTCGTGAAGCTTGTTTAAGTCCATAAATGGACTTCTTAAGCTTACATACCATGCCCGAGTTTTCGCTGGACGCAAAACCTTCTGGTTGTTCCATATAGATTTCTTCATCAAGAAATCCATTTAGAAAAGCCGTTTTGACATCCATTTTCCAAATCTCGCAGTCATGATACGCAACTATAGAAAGCAAAATCCGAATAGACTTAAGCATTGCTACTGGCGAAAAAGTTTCATCGTAGTCGACGCCAGGTCGCTGCGTGTAACCTTTTGCTACCAGTCGGGCCTTGTAAGTTTCAACCTTACCATCAGGCCCGCGCTTCCTCTTGTAAACCCATTTACAACCGATAGGAACAATTCCTTCGGGAAGCGGAACCATGTTCCAAACTTGATTCTCATGCATTGAGTCTATCTCGGATTTCATGGCACTTTGCCATTTCACGGAGTCGATGTCCAACATCGATTCTCTATAGGTGAAATGATCTGTCTCTTCAACTAAGAGAACATCCAGACTCTTTTCTTGTATCAAATACAAGCGTTCCGGAGGTCTAGATACCCTTTCCGACCTACGGAGTGTGTGTGTTGAAGGTCCTTCATATACTAGAACTTCAGGTTCCTCCGTTGGTTCGTTGTTTTCAGGTTGGACTTCATCAAGCTCAACCTGTTTATGATTACCACCTTCTGACAAAAATTCTACTTCTAGAAATTTTACGAAGCGAGCTACAAACACATTTCGATGCTCGGTATCATAGAACATATATCCTCCGTATTCGAAGGATATCCGATAAACCTAAACTTTTGCCCTCGAGGCGAAAGGTTATCTCGCTGAGTCACCCTGATATAGGCAGGACAACCCCAAACCTTAATATAATTAAGATTTGGTCTCCTACCGAACCATATCTGATACGGAGTCGTAGGAACAGCTTTTGAAGGAATCTTGTTCAAAAGATGTGCAGCTGTTAAAAGAGAGTAGCCCCATAAATAATAGGGCAAATCTGTGAAACTCAACATTGATCGGACCATATCCAATAAAGTCCGATTTCTCCTCTCAGACACTCCATTGTGCTGTGGAGTACTTGGAGGAGTATATTGAGCGAGAATCCCATTCTCCTTCATATAATCCATGAACTCACCACTCATATATTCGCCGCCTCGATCAGATCGAAGGCATTTAATATATTTACCAGTTTATTTTTCTTCTTCATTTCAGAACTCTTTGAACTTTTCAAAGGTTTCCGATTTATGTCGCATCAAATAGATATAACTGTACCGTGACAGATCATTGGTAAAGGGAATGAAGTACGAATAACCACTGTGAGCAGTCTGACTTAGTGGACCACATACATCAGAATGTACGAGTTCCAGTAAGTTAGTGGCGCGGTGTCCAACACCAGAAAATAAGGCTTTGGTCATCTTACCCTGAATACAGGATTCACAAGTTGGATAGGATTCAATGGTAAGATCTGGTATCAAACCATTCCTAACCAATTGGGTAAGGCGTTTAACGCCAATGTGACCAAGCCGCATATGCCAAAGTTCGGTATCATTAATTACAGGTAAACTATGTTTATTAATTCCAGTATTCAAAATATCTTTTGAAGTTTGCAATGTATAATGACCATGCTGGTTTGGACAACAAAGGATCTGAATATTATTTCTATTATATAAATATAAAGAACTATTCTTAATATTAATACAAAAGCCTTCTGTATCCAATACAAAAAGTGATATAATATTAGCTACACATCCTGGTACAAAATGACATTCATTTAACAAAAGTGTCTCATTCGGCAATGAGATTTCGCATACTCCCACTGCAACTGCATCCAAAGAGTCTCCACTCCCGAATCGCAACTGTATCTCTCCGGGCTTCAGCCTCCTACTTTCCTTCAGCACTTGCAACGAATTGCAAATGTGAATGGGACAAGCAGAATCTAAAATCCAGTTGGATGTAACGGCTTCACAAGCCAAAGATAAATCAATAACTGGAAAAATAAATGTACCTGATGTAGATGCTCTATCTCTCCTCAGCTGGGCGATGTAATCAGGACAGTTCCTTTTTCAATGCCCGACTTTGCCGCAGTGGTGGCATTTGTCTTCAGAAGGCCTCATGGGCTTAGCTATTTTATGGCTCCCTAGGTACGGAGACATCACTGCGACACCCTAGGTACGGGGTTAGCATTCAGACCACAGCGACGCCCTAGGTACGGGGTTAGCATGCCAGGTACGGCATGTGGACTATTCAGACATTTGTGGCTCTCTAGGTACGGAGACGTCACCGCGACACCCTAGGTACGGGGTTAGCATTCAGACCACAGCGACGCCCTAGGTACGGGGTTAGCACGCCAGGTACGACATGTGGACTATTCAGACATATGTGGCACTATAGGTACGGAGGCGTCACTGCGACACCCTAGGTATAGGGTTAGCACTCAGACAACCAACATCATCACTGCGGCACTCTAGGTATAGAGACGCAACCGCGACGCCCTAGGTACAGGGTTTAGCATTATCAACTCAGCACAGCAGGCAGACCAGGTGACAGCTGGCGAGCCAGGTAAGTAAAAATGCATTGCACGTACTTTGATAGGATTGTCATTGTCACACACTGCACAAGTCCCATCAAAGTGGGGGCGACTGTAGGCATTGCATTTTTACACATTAGCCCAATGAGGAGTCTCGTATGGAGGCAACTACTTCTTTAGTCATGAAAGTCGCGGGAAACGGACGTTGGAAGGGTAAAGTTGGAAAATAGAATTTTGGATGGATTTAATCTCGTTGTTTAGCTTCGGCTGCTTGTTGGACTTCCGTTTCAAAGCTCACCTTAGGCCCAAAACTCCCATAGACCACATACCTAACCCAAACCAAGCCCAAATAGCCAAGTCAAACCAAGTCAAACCTAATCCATGCCCAAAAGATGTGATTCACGCCCAAAGCCCCCTTATTTAGGTATATGTATATTTATCACATGTTTAAATCTTGTTAAATCCTTACATAAATAAAAGAAATCAAATCAAATCATTACCAAATCAAATCCAATCCCAAATCCTAATTAGGAGATGCATTCCTTATTAGAAATCAATAAGGAGATTCCTTCCTAATCTAATTAGGAAAGTCCTCTCTCTTTGCCTATAAAAAGAGGCTTTCACCCCCCATTCAAAACCTAGCTCATACACCTCTCTCACACGCCTAAAGCATTCTCTTAAGCCTCCATTGCACGCCCAAGCATCCCCCTGAAGCCTCCATTGCTGAGCCTTTAAGATCCAATAGCCTCCATTGCCGCATCTTCCCTCCATCATCAACACCACCCTTCACGCCCAAGCCCTAAACTTAACCCTCCATTGCCGAGTTCCAGCCCCCATTCACACAGCCTTAAAACACCCTCAAATAAACCTTATTCACAGCCCTAAAGTCGCACTAAACACCCTCCAAACACAGCCCCATTCGCAGCCCCAAAACAGTCCCTGAAAACACCCCACTGCACCTGTAAACTGCCGCAGTTCACCTTCTGTTCTGGTCGGTTTTTGTTGCGTCCTTAGCCCCCAAAACCATCCTAAAATCACCTAAACACCATCCCCAAAACCTCCATAAAGTTTCCCTAAACAATCCCCACAAACGCCCTCCATAAACCTTCAAAATCACCCAAAACAGTCCCTGAAAAACACCCCACTGCACCTGTGAACTGCCGCAGTTCACCGTCTGTTCTGGTCGGTTTTTGTTGCGTCCTTAGCCCCCAAAACCGTCCTAAATCACTTAAACACCATCCCCAAAACCTCCATAAAGTTTCCCTAAAAAATCCTCACAAACGCACCTCCCTAAGCCTTCAAAATCACCTAAAACAGTCCGCTAAACATCAAGACAGTGACCTGAAACGTAGCAGCGAAGCAGCCGCGAAACGGACTTGAAACAGCAGCCCGAACAGCAAAATATCGAGGAAAGACGTTGAGTTGGTGAACTAAAAGAGTAGCGGATCATTCACCCTTCCAACGGACGTGTAACGCCCTTTCTTAGACGACAAAAGAGGTTAGACCTGAGGGCACCTTTTACCTATCTTCTTTATTCTTTATTTTATTTTACTTTGATATATAATTGCATGAGAGTCGTTTGAGGCATGATTTGATTGTTGGATGGGCGGGACATGTGTTCCCTTTTGTGGTATATAGGATGGAAACCGGACGTAAATTCCGTAGCCGAATCCGAATGGACGGTAGTGCGGTTTGTACTCGGGATACAACGCCACGTACCACTTATGAGACATATGTTTTGTCCCATCCAAACTTGTATTTGAGCATGTTATAGTCTTTAGGTTATTTGTTTATATTTTGAAGCATGGTTTAATTTAATTGTTATTATTTGTTAAATCATGTTTAGGTTGTTCACTATGCATGTTCTTAGTTTATGATGCGTTTGGGTAATGATTCGTACATGTTGATTTAATGGTTTAATATGCTTGTTGTGTTACATTGCGTGGAATTATTTGGATGAAAGCATGTTAGATCTAAGTACCCTTGAGCATGATTATTGGATAGGTGCGGTTGATTTAGTGCACACAATTATATCATCACAATGACATAAGTAAGGGACCATTCCGAACCCAACGGTTTGAGGTCTTCCCTTGCGAGGGGTGAGTGCGGCCTTAAATCTTTGTCCTGGTTCACACCGGTGGCGACTCCATGTTATTTCGTATTCTCAAATAGGCCGCGAGCCTAGAAACAGCGTCGCCCATGTTCTGTTGTCTACAGTCTGGCGACTCCACTGGGGATATTAGAGAATTGGCCTCGAAATCATGTCTTGTGATGTGTATAATTTGTGCATTAGTTGACCATTTCTATAGTGGGTTGAGGGGGTTAATCAGAGGCTTTGTTGAAGCTAGGTGATGGTTGGGTGTCTTCCTTCACTCACTACCTTTCGGGGAAAAGCTGTGAAGGCACCTAGGTAAATCATTACTTGTAGCTCGTTATGACATACTAGTTTGGAGGACTCGTTGTTTATTCCTGACACCAAGCGATAAGAGCCTAAGGGGCTTGGGTACTTAAGAGAGCCTCGCTCCACCTTCCCTCTGGGGAATCTACAACGGGAAATCCATTCGACAGTTAGTCACACACCATAACTCGTTGGCACGTACCGTAAGGTATAAAAAAGGTGCACTCACTTGGTCGCTCGAACCCTTGAGTGGGGAGTCCTAGTTGTGGGTAATCCTTCGTCAAATGAAAGCCTTTGTCCACACTCCCGTAAACCCACATGTGAACCATTGTTGTATGACCTATTGGGGCCACCCTTTATGCTTTTGATAACCCCATGCATATTATGTCTCATACATCCCATGCATCTCATGCATACATGCATCATGTTAAACCTCGTGTCTTAAAATCCATCATAGATATCCGTTGGGTTAGAAAAAAAGAAAGACTTGTCAAATGAGAGTTTAGCAAACATTGACATCGGGAAAAAGGAAATCGAGAAATATAGAACTTTACTGCAAGGATAGAAAGACAATGAGGGGCCTTCAAAAAGAAAAAAAAAAGAGAGAAAAAAAAGGAAAAGAAAAAAAAAAGAAAAAAAAAAGAGAAAAAAAAAAGAAGAAAGAATAAGAAATTGTTTGTTGTTTAGTCCCTGATAGTTAGACATATATCCGATGATGAATTGATTGCTTTAAGGTGAAACCTTAGAAATAAACTCGTGATGTGCTTTTATCTGATACTTTGAATGATTAATATCTGTTAGACTCGTAAGCACTTCACTATAGGTTCTTAGCGGTGAAAACCTGAGTAGTTAGCAATGTGACTAGTTGAAGAAATTGTAGGTCGGTGAATGACCGTTTGCTTAGATGTCTATCTGATTTGCTTACGTTATGATGTGTGGTAAATGGTGAAAATGAAAGAAAAGTCTCTAAAGAAAAGAATTGAACCACCTATAACCGATAAGCGTGAAGCTACCCATGGGCGAGTATTAGGACCACAATGAGGAGAAATGCTACCTTAAGGGTAGGTGTGTTGAAAAAAGAAGAAAGAAAGAAAAAAAGAAGTTCAAAAAGAAAAGAAAGAAAAGAGAGAGACAAAAAAAGAAGAAAGAAAACCATACCACATTGAGCACAGAAAAGCAACTGCATGCATAATTGAGACATCTAGGTTGGTTTGACCCATCGATCCTGATTTTTTGACGAAATCATTGAGTTGGCTTACCTGGGGATGACTCTGCGAAGGAACCTTTGCACACATACACCTTGAGTCTGATTAGATAATTTATTCAAAGACTTGGATTTGAGTTGCATTGAATGTTTTGAAGGTTCTCTGGTTTCAATACTGGGCATTCTTTGAGGACTATAATATGTGTAGTTATTGGGACTATTTCATAACATGTAATATAGTATGATGATATGGAAGGCCCCACCATGTGGTTCATCTTGATCAAGTACAAAACAGCAGAGAGCAGAAAGCTAAATCAAGACTGGGGGCAACCAGTCTACCACATCGCGAATCAGGGACATAACAAGATATTGAGTCATGAGACCAGAGAGAAGACTAAACAATCACTTGGAGAACTGGCGGAAGACCTAACCTAACGGAATAGGAAATTCATTCATGCATGCATGCATACACGTAACGTTTTTGCATTCTTTTCTGTTTGTTTTGTTTTATATTCACAGGTTTCAAAGAAGAAAAAGAGAAAACGGCAAAGATAAGCCAACCAAAATCAGCAACATATGAGTAATAGTTTTGGGGATGAGTCCCAGGGTTGAGGCCCATATCAGTATCAGTTTTAGGGTGAGGCCCACGTCAGTATCAGTCTGGGGGCGAGGCCCATATCAATATCAGCATGGGGCGAGACCCACATTAGAGTTAGCATGAGGGCAAGGCCCATATCAGTATTCGTTTGGGGATGAGTCCCGGGGTTGAGGCCCACATCAGTATCAGCTTGGGGCGAGGCCCACATCAGTTTCGGGGGAGACCCGCATTAGTATCAGTTTTGGGGCAAGGCCCACATTAGTTTCAGTCTGGGGGCGAGGCCCACATCAATATCAGTTTGGGGCGAGGCCCACATCAGTATCAACTCAAGGCTGAGGCCCACATCATCAGAATTTTGGAATGAATCCAGGGAATGAATCCCAGGGCTGAGGCCCACATCATCAGAATTTTGGACTGAGGCCCACATCATCAGAATTTTGGAATGAATCCCAAGGCTGAGGCCCACATCGTCAGATTTTGGAATGAATCTAGGGAATGAATCCCAGGGCTGAGGCCCACATCGTCATATTTTGGAATGAATCCAGGGCCGAGGCCTACATCAGCATCAGTTTAGGGCGAGGCCCACATCACATCAGATCAGTTCTGCCGGGAATGGCACTCCGAGAATGGAGATATAGTCCGGGAATGGACAGCTTAAGAATGAGCACGCTGAGAATGGCACGCCGGGAATGGCACTCCGATAATAGAGATATAGTCCGGGAATGGACGCCGAGAATGGCACGCCGGGTATGGCACTCTAGGGGCGAGGCCCACATCATTATTAGCATTCAGACCACAGCGACGCCCTAGGTACGGGGTTAGCACGCCAGGTACGGCATGTGGACTATTCAGACATTTTGTGGCTCTCTAGGTACGGAGACGTCACTGCGACACCCTAGGTACGGGGTTAGCATTCAGACATTTGTGGCACTCTAGGTACGGAGGCGTCACACGCGACACCCTAGGTACGGGGTTAGCATTCAGACATTTGTGGCACTCTAGGTACGGAGGCGTCACTGCGACACCCTAGGTACGGGGTTAGCATTCAGACAATTGCGGCACTCTAGGTACGGAGACGCAACTGTGACACCCTAGGTACGGGGTTAGCATTCAGAAAACTGTGACACCGTAGGTACGGGGTTAGCACGCCAGGTACGGCATTCAGACCACAGCGACACCCTAGGTACGGGGTTAGCACGCCAGGTACGACATGTGGACTATGTGGATTATGTGGACAACCGAGGACTACCGTGGACTACCGTGGACTATGTGGACTACCGAGGACTACCGTGGATTACCGTGGACTGCCGTGGACTATGTGGATTATGTGGACTACCGAGGACTACCGTGGAGTATGTGGACTACCGTGGAGTATGTGGACTATGTGGACTACCGAGGAGTATGTGGACTATGTGGACTACCGTGGACTACCGAGGAGTATGTGGACTACCGTGGACTACCGAGGAGTATGTGGACTATGTGGACTACCGTGGAGTATGTGGACTACCGTGGAGTATGTGGACTACCGTGGACTACTGTGGAGTATGTGGACTACCGTGGACTATGTGGACTATGTGGACTACCGTGGAGTATGTGGATTACCGTGGACTACCGTGGAGTATGTGGACTATGTGGACTACCGTGGACTACCGAGGAGTATGTGGACTACCGAGGAGTATGTGGACTATGTGGACTACCGTGGACTACCGAGGAGTATGTGGACTATGTGGACTACCGTGGAGTATGTGGACTACCGTGGACTACCGTGGAGTATGTGGACTATGTGGACTACCGTGGACTACCGAGGAGTAATGTGGATGTGGACTACTGTGGAGTATGTGGACTACCGTGGACTACCGCGACACCCTAGGTACGGGGTTTAGCACTATCAACTCAGCACAACAGGCAGACCAAGTGACAGCTGGCGAGCCAGGTAAGTAAAAATGCATTGCACGTACTTTGATAGGATTGTCATTGTCACACACTACACAAGTCCCATCAAAGTGGGGGCGACTGTAGGCATTGCATTTTTGCATATCATCGCCCGATGATGAGTCTCGTATGGAGACACTACCTCTTTAGTTGTGAAAGCTGCGGGAAACGGACGTTGGAAGGGTAAAGTTGGAAATTAGCATTTTGTCAGAGTTAACTCGCTTGTTTCGCTTCGGGTTTGCTTGTTGGACCTCTGTTTTAAAACACACCAACCCATTAAAACACATCTCACAAATTAAATAATTAAAACATTTAAAATACATGTCACAAATTAAATTAAAACCAATTAAATTAAACTTAAATTAAATTAAATTAAATCACATTCACACATTCATTAAATTAAACTTGAAATTAAATTAAATTAAATCACATTCACCAATTAAATTGAACTTGAAATTAAATTGAATTAAATTCCTAATTTAAATAAAACACATTCCTAATTTAATTAAATCACCTTCCTAAATTAAATAAATCATATCCTTAACTAAAAAGAACAAATCAAATCAATTCCCCAAATTAAAAGATTTCCTTATCATATACTAAATTAAAAGATATCCCCAATTAATACACAAATCGTATTCCTTCCCTAACAAAGTAAATCCCCTCCCTTGGCCTATAAAAATAACCCTTCTCCACACAATTCAAACCCTGGTCGGCTCACTCTTACAAAAATACAAAGCAAAACCCTAAATCTCTCTCGGCCACTCTCTCTCATTCACTCATTCAGTAGCCCTCCCTCACAAAACCTTGACACACGACCCTCTACACTCAAAGACCTAATTCATGCACCTGCCTTCAATTAAGCCCTTCACGCACCTTTAACCAATTAAAACTCCATTCACGTACCCACCAAATTACCAATACACATAAGTCACTAAACCCTACATGCACTTGGCACCTAACCGACTCACCTCACCCTCACGATTGGACCTCACAAACACGTGAACACCCCCTAGCCTCACACGTAACCTGCCTTTACTCTCACGCTAGTAGCCCACAATTCACGCCAGCAGTCCCTGCTCCTTCATGCATAAAAGCCTTCACTCACGCACACCTTGACCACATTGAAGCCATCGCCAATCACAAGTCAAGCACCCCCCACAAAACCCTCCAGATCACGTCACCAGCCTGCACCTTAGCCTCACGCCCGCTTCCCATCATGCCACCTTTCACGTTGAAGTCCCCTTGCCACATACACTCTTTCACAGCCCTTAAGTCACACGCACACACACACTCCTTCAAGCCCTCAAACTCACGCCACACACACTCATTCACAGCCCACTGCACTGCCCTCCTTCACTGCCGAGAATAACCCTCCTCCACTGCCAGTGATTCACGCCAATCTGACCCTTAAAACAGCCCAGAAAATACCCAGTAAACTGCCCTAAAGAACTCCCCAAAATCGCACCTTCTTGGCCGCGCCAAATCGCTCAAAACAGTCCCCTAAATAACCAAAACAGTGACCTGAAACGTAACAGTGAAACAGCAGCGAAACTGAGTAAAAAAAGCAGCCCGAATAGCAAACAGCGAGGAAAGACGTTGAGTTGGTGAACCGAAAGAGTTGCGGATCATTCACCCTTCAACGGACGTGTAACGCCCTTTCGTGAGACGACAAAAGAGGTTAGACCTGAGGGTACCTTTTTTACTTATCTTCTTATATTTTGTTTTATTTATTTTGATATATAATTGCATGAGAGTCGTTTGAAGCATGATGTGATTGTTGGATGAGCGGGATATGTGTTCCCTTTTGTGGTATATCGAATGGAAACCGGACGTAAATTCCATAGCCGATTCCGAATGGACGGTAGTATGGTCTGCACTCGGGATACAATGCCACGTACCACTTAAGATACACGTATCTCGTCTCATCCTAACTTGTATTGAGCATGTTATAGTCTTTAGGTTATTTGTTTATTATTTAAAACATGGTTTAATTAGTTTGCTATTTATTTGTTAAAGCATGTTTAGGTTGTTCATTATGCATGTTCTTAGTTTATGATGCGTTTGGGTAATGATTTATGCATGTTGATTTAATAGTTCAATATGCTCGTTGTGTTACATTGCGTGGAATTATTTGGATGAAAACATGTTTAGATCTAATACCCTTGAGCATGATTATTGAGTAGACTTGTTAGTTCATTGCACAAATTATAACATCACAAGTGACATAAGTAAGGGACCATTCCGAACCCAACGGTTGAGGTCTTCCCTTGCGAGGGGTGAGTGCGGGCCTTAATTTTGTCCCGGTTCACACCGGGTGGCGACTCTATGTTATTTCGAACTTTCCACTAGGCCGCGAACCTAGAACAGCGTCCTCAGGTTTCTGTTGTCTACACTCGGCCTTCAGAGAAAGACCAAATTAAAATGATCATCAAGGGCACCAAGCCCTCTATTTATGGTAAGCTGAGGAGGATGACCTCCATGATTACTGATTTCCGACAGTTGAGAGAGACTGTTATGGATATTGAAGAAGAAGAGGCTGAAAACAGAAAGTTCTATGGCCAGAATAGGAGGACTTTTGGGGGGCATTCTGAGACTAAGCCCGCTACTGCCGAGGTTGCTGCCATCAGGAACCGGCAATTCTCCAACCTTGGTAGACCTTTGTCGAAGGTATTTGAAAAGTTACAGGGACAATGAATCTGGAAACCCTTAGAAGGCAAGCCACTTCCACACCCCCCACCGCCACACATAAATGTGAACCTTTATTGTCACTTCCACCAGCTACACGGCCATGACACCGACAACTGCACCCGCCTCAGGCATGAAATTCAAGATCTCATAGATTCCCATAAAATACCCGACCCAGGAAAAGAACAACCCAACACACACAGAAACCCTCTACCAAACTACCACTCCGTTCCACCACCCACCTACATGATCAAATCTGGATTGCCCGAAACTTTTGTCCTCCAAGCTCTCAACCACTCAGCTTCTTTCATTGGGATATGGAACGATAGCAGTGGGGGAACATAGGCAAGGAAGAAGACAATGATGTGAATGATGAAGCTGTTACCTGTTTATTTGATCTTGCATTTTAAAGACATTGAGTTTATCTACTTGTTTGAACGTTTCTTAATGATAATAAAGACGTTCATTTCGCTTACTTGCCTGAGGCCTTCCTTTCAACCTGTAATATGAGTATATTTGGCAAAAGCATTCAACCCTGGTACTATGATACTCAGCGATGTTTAGAACACGGGGAATTCCGAAAGAAACAAGTAGAAAAGATAAGATAGACATTCAGAAATTGGGAAATAGAGGCAGTGAAAATATCAGACTTGGAAGGGAATTAGTTCACCGAGCCGATCAACGTAGACAGATTGAAGCAGTAGCTTGCCTGAGGAAAAGAAGACTGAGCAGTTGCCAAGAGAATTAGCAGAAGACCTAACCCAACGGGATGGGAAACACAATCATGCATGCATGCATACATGTAACACATTTTGGCATTCATTTTGTGTTTGTTTTGTATTTGCAGGTTTTGAAGAAGAAAAAAGAAAACGGCAAAGAATAAGCTAATCAGAAACGGTGAAAAGCACAGTATCAGATTCGGGTAATAATCCCAGGGTTGAGGCCCATATCAGTATCAATCAGGGTCGAGGCCCGCATCAGTACCAGTCTTAGGGATGAATCCCAGGGTTGAGGCCCATATCAGTATCAATCTAGGGCGAGTCCCACATCAGTAACAGTGTTGGGGCGAGGCCCACATCAGTTTCAGGGGTGAGGCCTATATCAGTATCAGTTGGGGGCGAGGCCCATATCAGTATCAGTTGGGGGCGAGGCCCATATCAGTATCAGTTGGGGACGAGGCCCATATCAGTATCAGTCTGGGGGCGAGGCCCATATCAGTATCAGTCTGGGTCGAGGCCCACATCAGCATCAGTTTGGGGATGAGTCCAAGGCTGAGGCCTACATTAGTATCAGTTTGGGGATGAGTCACAGGGCCGAGGCCCACATTAGTATCAGTTTAGGGGCGAGGCCCACATCTGCATCAGTATGGGGTTGAGGCCCATATCAGTATCAGTTTGAGGCGAGGCCCACATCATTCTGGGGGTGAGGCCCACATCAGCATCACTCTGGGAACGAGGCCCACATCGTCATCAGAATCAGTGTGGCTGGGTATGGCACTCTGGGGGCCAGGCCCACATCAGCTTCAGTATCAGTTTAGCCGGGAATGGCACTCCAAGAATGGAAACACAGTTCGAGAATGAACAAGCCGGGAATGGCACTCCAAGAATGGAAACACAGTTCGAGAATGAACAAGCCTGGAATGGCACTCCAATAATGGAAACACAGTTCGAGAATGAACAAGCCGGGAATGGCACTGCAAGAATGGAAACACAGTTCGAGAATGAACAAGCCGGGAATGGCACTCCAAGAATGGAAACACAGTTCGAGAATGAAAAAGCCAGGAATGGCACTCCAAGAATGGAAACACAGTTCAGGAATGAACAAGCCGGGAATGGCACTCCAAGAATGGAAACACAGTTCGAGAATGAACAAGCCGGGAATGGCACTCCAAGAATGGAAACACAGTTCAGGAATGAACAAGCCGGGAATGGCACTCACAGAATGGAGTAAGGTTCGGGAGTGGACCGCATCACAGTAATGGTTTGGAAATGGACAAGTCGGGAATGACACTCCGAGAATGGAGCACGGATCGGGAATGGACCACACCATGGTAACGGTCCGAGAATGGACCACCTCTCCTCAACTTGGTTCGAGAATGGACCACCTCACAACAAAATCGACTCAACACAACAGTAAGTTAAGCAACAGCTGGCGAGCCAGGTAAGTGAAAATGCATTGCATAACTTTGATAGGATTGTCACTGTTACACATTACACAAGTCCCATCAAAGTGGGGGCGACTGTAGGCACTGCATTTTTGCATATAAATCCTGATGATGAGTCTCATTTGGAGGCACTACCTTTTAAGTCGCGGAAGCCGCGTGAAACGGACGTCGGAAGAGAAAATATGGAAATCAGTACTTTGTCGAATTTGACTCGCTTGTTTAGCTTCGGGCTCGCTGGTGGACCTCCGTTTTAAAGCACCTTTAGCCTAAAAAACCCGCAAACACTTAACCTTGGCCCAAAACCCCACATCCAAGCCCATCTCACCCAAGCCCAAACCAAAATAATTAAAACCTTTAAAATACATGTCACAAATTAAATTAAATTAAATTAAAGTTAACTAATTTAAAATTAAATTAAAGTCCAACTCAAATTAAAATCCAACACAAATTAAAATCCAACACAAATTAAATTCCAATTTAAATTAAAACAAATTAAATTTAAATTAAATCTAAATTAAATTAAAACAAATATTTAATTAAATCTAATACCAAAATTAAAATAAATCACTTCCTAATTTAATAAATCACTCACAATTTAAAATATTTACTCACCTAATTAACAAATTAAATGCCTAATTAAAATCAATCATAAAAATTAAATATATTGTATTCCTAATCTAAACCAATCAAATATTCAACCTTCCTAATTCACCAAAATTTATCCCCCAATCAAATATATATTTTCCTTTTGTGACACGAATTAGATATTACAAATCCCTATCCATGCAAACCCTAATTGACAACTATAAAACACACTAAATCAACCCTAATGGCTCTCTCATTCACACTCCCCACTCACGACACAACAACAAAAGTAAACCCTAGATAGCTTCTCATACTAACCTCAAAAACACTCATCCAATAACCAGCCTTTGCTCCACTCACCTTCACGTAAACCCTCCACTCACAAAGCCACACAAGACACTCGCTCTTGACTCTCCACGCCACATGCCCTCAATTTCACTCAACACGTCTGCCGCATAAGCCCTTCACGAGCAACCTCTCCACACATAACATTGCCCCCACACGCGTAGCACCACACTCACACACGTCCTCACTCAGTCCACAAGCCAACTCTCTCACCACCTTACGCTCCCCCTAACTTTCTCCACGTCCAGCACGTAATAGCACATTAACACCCTCTGAATCACGTTACTAGCCTCACGCATCCACGGCCCCATTTGCCTTCAATTGCCCCTTCACAAAAGCTACAACACTGCCCTCACGTAAGCCATTCCATAAGCACGCCATCTGCCCCTTCAAGCCAAATTCACCCTTCACGCCTAGGCACCTACCCAAGTCACGCATAAGCCAAAAACTGCCACCCCTCACTGCCAAAAACTGCCGCCCAAATAAGCCAAAAAAATTGCCGCAATATAACCCAGTCCAGTCACATATTTCACCCAGCAAATCAACAAAAATAGCCCCTGAAACTGCCCAGATTTTAGCCCCAAAACTGCATCAAAAACTGCCCCCGAACAGCCCTCCAAAATCACCCAAAACAGTAGCCTAAAACACCAAAAATAGTGACCAGAAAATACCTTGAATACAGTGGCAAAACGGGGTGAAAACAACAGTCCGAGTAGTGAAAACAGCGAGGAAAAAAAGCGAACCAGCGAACCAGAAAAGTTATTGAGTGATAGCCCTTCCGACGGCCGTGAAACGCGAGTTCGAAAGTCGACATAAAAAGTTAGACCTGAGGGTATTTTCCACATTCGTTTTCTATTTTATTTGTATTATTTATTGAATATTGCTTGCATGATTGTTATGTTGAAATGCATGTTGTGGCCCTTGAGTAGATAAATATGCATGGATTATAAGATATTGTATGTTGTGGCTTTGGATTAAAATGAAAGATGTGTCAACTCTCGCGGTATATCGGATGGAAACCCGGACATAAATTTCATAGCCGATTCCGAATGGACGGTAGTATGATCTGCACTCGGGATACAACTTCACGTACCGCTTGAGTAAACGACACTTTCTTTTATTTTATATTGCTTTCATTTATTTATTTTTCGTCATTTGAATTCCGCACATTATTTGTATGAATGATACAATCGAGCGCATGGGCTTAGTAAGTCGGATTAAAGGTCCTATATTTGGTGGGGTTAAAATCCTTTACCACAATGCTTTGCCGTGCCGGTTGATGTGTGTTCGGTTGGATATAAGATATGTTCAATCGGGCATACTAAGTTTCATGTGATTACTTTTATTTTTGTATGTATGATACAATCGAGCGCATGGGCTTAGTAAGTCGGATTAAAGGTCCCATATTTGGAGGGGTTAAAATCCTTTACCACAATGCTTTGCCGCGCCGGTTGATGTGTGTTCGGTTGGATTTAAGATATGTTCAATCGGGCATACTAAGTTTGATGTGATTGCCTTTATTTTTGTATGTATGATACAATCGAGCGCATGGGCTTAGTAAGTCGGATAAAAGGTTCCCTATTTTGAGGGGTTAAAATCCTTTACCACCATGATTTGCCGCGCCGATTGATGTGTGTTCGGTTGGAATAAGATATGTTCAATCGGACATACTAAGTTTGATATGATTGTCTTTATTTTTGTATGCATGATACGATCGAGCGCATGGGCTTAGTAAGTCGGATTAAAGGTCCCCTATTTGGAGGGGTTAAAATCCTTTACCGTGATACTTTGCCGCGCCTGTTGATATATGCTCGGTTGAATGTAAGATGTGTTAAATCGGGTATATGAAATCCCATATAGTCATTCTTATCTTTGTACAATTCATATATCTATGTCATGATAACATTTGAGTATTATTTCTTGCGGTATATCGGATGGAAACCCAGAAATAAATTCTGTAGCCGATTCCAAATGGACGGTAATGTGGTCTGTACTTGGGATACAATTCCACGTACCACTTGGAAAAGTGCTCACATGTGTGTTTGTGTCCATATTAGTTATCTTCTTTTGCACCACGTCATATCATGTTTACTTTAATGCCTAATTGCATCCTTAAGTGTCTTTTTGCATTATGTACTTAGTTGACTCTTCTATTTGTGCATGGACATGTAATGGCTATTTGTTTATGATATGTCTATGAAATCACATGTTCGCCATTATTTGATTCGCCTTTATGTGTGCTTGTGTCGATAATGTGTGCTTGTGTTTCCATGAATACAATATGCCAATGAAGTTGTATGTCCGTTGCTACTTTGATGTACTTTCAAGCATGCAATCTTAGATGTGAAATATATGCAAATTTAGGTGTAAGTTTTATTTTTGTGCATATGGATTTAGAAGCATGATACTCTTGGAAATAAGTGTTACTTAAGCTTGATTAAATTATTACACAAATCCTTTCATTACAAGTGACATAAGTAAGGGACCATTCCGAACCCAACGGTTTGAGGTCTTCCCTTGCGAGGGGTGAGTGCGGCCTTAAATCTCATTTTCCCGGTTCACACCGGGTGGCGACTCCATTATTCTCCGGTTTAGTCCCCTGTGGCTACTCCGTACTCCCAACTAGGCCGCGAGCCCGGGACAGCATGCGTCGCTCAGAATTACTCAATGGAAGGAAAAACGCTTAATATTATTTGAGGGTTTTTCGCGTGCAAATTGGCAACCAATTTATTAACTTTGTTAAGGTCTCATCATCATACACCATTAAACATGCATTCTAAACACATAATAAAGCGCGTATAATAAAATAATATTGATATGCGGATGGATACTTTACATTGATCCTAGATCAAACCTCTCTCTTTCTCTCTCCAGCTAGCATACACAAGTATCACTTCTACCCGTTACACTACACTTCTAAAGAAACCTCATTTACATTGAGGGGAATAGGTGAGAAGAGAATACAAATAATATGAGGTAATAAGGCTGGACACGCAGGTCCAATTAATAAATCAAATTAATTACAATTTCTGAAATTGCCCCACCCATCTAATATCCATCCGATATAGATTATTCATGCATCGCAACCATGTATTCACACAAGCATGTTATCAATCAATCTAATCAAATTAATTAATCTGATAATTACTGATCATCCAATGTTCAAACAACGATTTGATTTTCTTCGAGTCAAACTCGTTTTACGAATAAGTACTCAAAGTACGAATTCTCAAATTAAATTAAATCACATAATTAAATCCAATTTAATACGCATTTAATTCTAATTCACTATTTAATTCCAAATTAAATACTACACTTTAATAATGAACTTTTACGACTTAAATTCTAAATTTAATCGCAACGGGTCTAAAAGCCCGATTAATATCCAATATTAATTTAATTAAAGTCCAATGGGCTTTTAATTAATTTCTTAAGGCATGGACTTTTGGTCAACTCGGGTCAAACCGATAACCAAAATCCAATCCGGGAGTTACCCCATAAGCCCAGAAATCAATCTTGGCCCATTAGGCCCAATTAAACTTTAAAGGTTCACTAAGTCACATTTGGGCTTTATGGAAGCGGTTTTGGGCCTAATTGGATCCGACCAATTTTGCCTAAACCCAACTTTGTACAACAAAGTCCCACAAGTCCAATAACAACTTTAAAGGTTCACTAAGTCGTATTTGGGCTTTATGGAAGCGGTTTTGGGCCTAATTGGATCCAACCAATTTGGCCTAAACCCAACTTTGTACAACAAAGCCCAATAAACCCAATAACAACTTAATAATCCCAAATCAAATTTTAAGCCCAATTAATTAAAATACAAAATTCCAAATTTCACATTCTAATTAACCAAAGTGTATTGCATTATTAATTACCCAAATCAATATTTCCAAAACACCAAATTTGTACAATTAATCATGCTTATCTTCAATGAATCATGTCCAACATAATTTGATCAAAATCAAACCCAATTTGCATGTCTATAGTTCTCGGCCAATGAGGAAAAATATGCCCAAATCAAATTCAATCCAATTGAACCAAATTAAACATAAAATCAATATCCCTTAATGATTTCTAACTCATCCAATGAATCAAAAAATCAAAATCCAAGACAATTTTAGGGTTCTCATTTTCGGCCAACACAAGCCAAATTGGGGAAATTTGTTCCAAACCAAATTTCTTCAAATTGATCTAATCAATCATCAATAAAACATCAATTAAGTATATTCATCAATCCAATTTCATAAAATCATGCCCAAATTCGTTTTGCCCAATTTCAACCCTAAAATCAATTTCATGGTTTCAAAGGCTCAAGATACCATTGTTGGTTTGCTCTAAGCTTCCCAATATCATAAATCAAGCATGAAACAAGTGTAAATACAACCAAAGAAGGTGCGGAAAAACTCAAATGGATCGGTTGGATGCTGCGAAGACAAGAAATGAACTGCAACTTTCTGCCTTCTCCAAGCTCGGCAATGGGCTGCGCAAATGGTGGACTGCACGGTGGTGGATGGATCTCCTCCATGAAGAATCAGCCACAGACAGCATTAAAGCTCCAAGCTTTATGATAGTCTTCCATGCTCACAAACTCACTGCTCTAACACCTTGGTATGCCTCATAGAGTGTGCTAGCACTTAGATCTTGCAACAAAATCAATTTGCTTCTCCATTTTTGCTCGGCCAAAACCAGAAAAAACAGAGGAAGAATCGATCCAAGACCGAGAGAGAAAAAGAGAAGCTTTTGGCTCCAAAAACCCAATACCGTAAAAGGGAGAGAGAGAGAGAGTGGAAAAATAAAAAAAAATGTAAAAGGTTTATTTATATTTTCCAAAAATAATAAACCATTTACCTTTTTCAATTTCAAAAAAGCAAAGCATTTAATGCCTTTCAATCAACTCACATCAACTCACATCAATCAATCAAATGTCACATCACTCAAAGTGACATGTGATTTGACGCTTGATGTGACTTGCGATTTGACGCTTGATTTGACTTGCGTGCCGCACTCGAATTCGAAATGTGAATGCGCTCGCAAATAATCCCGGGCTCGCGTTCGTTAATTCCAAATTAACGAATTTTCCGTTGCGTCGTAATTAAACGATTACACCTAGCGAAATCACTATTTACGTCGCTAACGAATTAATTCTAAATTAATTCGTTCGCCCGAATTAAAATCTAATTTTAATTCCGCGTCGAACTCCAATTTCGTATAATATATCAAATATATTATTTTATCGATTAATTCCAAATTAATTATTCTCTCTCTTTAATTGATATTTTATCCCAGATAAAATATCTTCGTAATTAATCCCAGATTAATTTTCTCTCTCATTAAATTAATCCCATATTAATTAAAGTGCGAGTCATACGTCATCGGTGAATCTTCGGGAAGCGACCCATGAGATCTCCGGATATGTTGGCAGTAAATCGGGTCGTCGGATTATCCGAACACGTAAGTACCTAGTACTACGTTTACTCCGATTCACAAGACAAGGTTGGCTTCTAGCAAAGCGCCATGCCTACCCAATTCTCCAGAAACATGCTTACAGGAATAAACGATCTATATCAGGCATAGTATACGTGGTATTGCGTATTTCGATCCAGTATCGAATGATCACGTGCTAGGCATGGTGCTGGAATTGTGTCTGCCCCGTACGAAGCACATGTCGGATGTCTGGTAACTAGTCTCTATATCGAATAACTATGACCTAGTCATATTGTTGGAGTTTCTATAGGTCCCAAGATCAAAACTCAAGCATGAAACACAAGTGAATACAACGACGAAGTTGCGGAATACTTACATCGAGCGGTTGAGAGACGATTTGGCAACAAAAATGAACTGAAATTCTGCTCACTGTTGGGCGTGAACTGCTGTGACAGTGGCTGAAATGGGCTGCTGTTTTTGGCCATTTTGAACATCAAAAACGAGCTCCAAGCTTCATCAAAACGTTCCCGGCTCATGGGTGGACTTCCCTATCACCTTCGCATTGATCCCGGAGTGTGCTAGCACTCTTGTTTTGCCACAAAACACACTTGCTTCCCTTCCATTTCCTTTGTTACTCTCGGCAGTTCACTGCCTCAAGAACAAGAAGAAATGCGTGAGTGATGAGAGGAAGAAGAAGAAGAGAGAGAGGAGGGAAATGTGTTATGCGTATTTTGGTGGATACCAAAAGTGTATCTAATACACTGAAATGAAATTCATTTCATTTCAAACACATTTGGCTTTAATTGCCAACCACACACATCACGCATCACATCAATCAAGTCACATCAATTAATCAAGTCACATCACTCAAAGTGACAAGTGATTTGACGCTTGATGCGACTAGCGATTTGACGCTTGATTTGACTTGCGTGCCGCACTCGAATTCGAAATGCGAATGCGCTCGCAAATAATCTCGGGCTCGGATTCGCTAATTCTAAATTAACAAATTTTCCGTCGCGTCGTAATTAAATGATTACGCCAAGCGAAATCACTATTCACGTCGCTAACGAATTAATTCTAAATTAATTCGCTCGCCCGAATTAAAATCTAATTTTATTCCGCGTCGAAATCCAATTTCGTTTAATATATCAAATATTTTAATTAATCGATTAATTCCAAATTAATCATTCTCTCTCTTTAATTGATATTTTATCCCAGATAAAATATCTCTGTAATTAATCCCAGATTAATTTTATATCTCATCATATTAATCCCAGATTAATAAAAGTGCGAGTCATACGTCATCGGTGAATCTTTGGGAAGCGACCCATGAGATCCCCGGATATGTTGACAGTCAAATCGGTCATCGGACTATCCGAACACGTGAGTACCAAGTACTACGTTTTACCGATTTACTAGACAAGGTTGGCTTCTAGCAAAGCACCAAGTCTTCCCAATTCTCCGGACATATTCTTATAAGAATATTTAAGATCTGTATCAAGCGTAGTATACCGTAGTATTGTCTGTATCGGCCCAGTATCGGATAGTCACGTGCTAGGGCTGGGGCTGGATAAGTGTCTACCCCGTCCGAAGCACATATCGGATGTCTGGTAACATAGTCTCTATAATCGGATATTCATGACTTAGTCACAAATCCCGATTGGTTGCGCAACACTCAAGAGCACTAGTACCGTATCCTGCGTGACATCATCTCCAATATGACTGAAGTGATACTTCCGTCTTGACATCACACCCAATACACTACGACTCTCTGATAAACCCAGAAGTGGTGTACGCAGAACCGGTTAAAGCCCTGTACCACCAAGACCAAAGTCTATCGATTATCGTAAGTATTAGCGATGTAAGTCTCAGGTTAAGACTATAGACACCTACCTTGATTTCGGCCTCCCATAGACACATAGTCATAATACCAATGGGATTCCGAAGGGTCTATCCAGAGCGAAGCTGTTTCCCGTACCATCGGTGAAACACGACCTCCTATCGCACTTGCATAAGTATCCAATACTTATATATATGAGAACGATGCTGTTGTGCCCTCACAACGCATACAAGTGCAATACTAGCCTATTCCGCATTATCGATGTCCAGTCTCAATAATACTCCGGCTAGGGATATTTAATGATTAATCCTTCGGGGACTGATACTGTCTCATATCATTCTCAATCCAGGAACTAATCATAGGGACCTCTCTTCATTTATATATCTATGGTGATCTAATCACAAATGATGAGAGTGCAATTTCCTTGTCACATAGTTAATTTGTACAACAACACCATGATCTGTACAAATAGTGACGCTATGGGTCATATTATCCAACAATCTCCCACTTGGCACATAGCCAGTCACTTGAGTGTCTAACACCCGAACTATGTACGGTTCGCTCAAATTGCTGAGGAAAAGTTTTCGTCAGCGGATTTGCATGATTATCGTCTGACGCGATTTACACGATCATCACATCGCCATGATGTATGATCCGAACGAATCAGATGAATATCAAAGTATATATCTGAATCGTCGATGAGACCATTAATTCTTTAGCATGTGCTGACGCCTAGCTCAGCTGCTAAAAGAACTATATCTAATCTAATTAGATTTATTTTCGATCCAAATGGCTTCTATTGCTGCCTCAGTTGCAGCAATAATCTGCATTTGTTGTTTATTCGGCAACAGTTATCTTGCTCGGAATATTTCCAGCTCACTGTCCCGTTATTCAAACTTTATAGTACCGCAGTATTTACCGGTTTGGAAACTTGCAGCAGTGATCCTAGTCACTTCAAGTTGTCATTCTCCATAGTTTAAGATAACATCTTTAGTTCTCTGAGATAGTAACAGATGTTCTTAATTTCAATCCAGTGACTATCACTTGGATTGACCTGATCGTGACTCTATATGCTCGAAGCGTATGAGACACCAAATCAAGTACATTTTAAATGTACAATTTCCCAGAGAGTGTTAACAACTTCAAATCTATCACAGTAGATCTTTATTCCTTGAATAAAGGTTGTTACTCCCCAGAATTCTACGGAGAATTTCTATGAAATCCAAGCTTCCACAATAGCTTTATGGGAATATACTTGTCAGTGTGCTCTCACTAACCTCCTTATATACACAAGAATCATTTCGTTTTGAATTAAATCATAAACCATTATGATTACATCAAAACGTCAGTTCCAAGAACCTTATGCTTGCTTCAATCCAAACATGGATCGAATAACCCACAAACCTTGTTTGTCGGTTATACAAAATCGTCAGGATGTTGTAAGAATCCTCCAAGAGGTTTACTTTTCAGGAAAGCGATTTTGATCTGTAACTGACACATTTCATAAATGAAATATGCAGTTATCAACAAGCATCTTCAAAATGGATTTACCATGGCAACAGGTAAAAGGTTGAACCGTTATTAACACAATGTTGATAACAATACCTTTCCGTCACAAGCCTAGCTTTGTACGTTGGTATGTTGCCATCCATGTATGTCTTCCTTGAAGACCTTTAATGTACCAATAGGCACAATGCCTTGTGGTACAACAACTAGCATCCAAAATAGTTGTTATACATGGAATCCATTTTGGACTCATGGCACTTTGCCATGAAAAGGAGTTGATACCTTGTATCATTTCCTCGTACGTAGTCGGTTGGTATTCCTCAATAAGATTTACATCTTTATGAGGTTAGATCAGAAACCCATACCCTAGGTTGTTTTCTGACTCTATCCGATCTACTCAGTTCTTGTGTATTCGAAGATTAATGGTACAGATTCATCATTGATGAACTGTTTGTGTTCCATTAAGGACTTCGTGCCTTGAATAGTATTACTCCGATTTTCATCGAGTATCACTATCCTCCCACTGACCACTGCATATCGGTATTCCTCTCAGGAAAACCGCATGGTGAGCAACAATCATATTGTTCTCATGTGAGATTTATAAGTACTATACTTAAGGTTTCCCTTAGGATAACCTATATTGGCACTTATCCAATTTGGGTCCTTAGTTTGGTATCTGACCGGCGTAAACACACACGTATAACGCAAGCGCACGTATCGTTCAAGTAGTATAAAAAGTATCGATCCCACGAGGACTTAATATCTATTCTATTAATTTTATGAGGTCAAATGATTACTAATATCTAACAAGTTATTTGAAAAGATAATGATGATTCTTAATTTAAAACAAGTAAAAGAAATATGAGAGTAGATTAATGAGAATTAAGACTATCTAGGGTTGTGAATTCTCCAATATTTATTAATTGATGAAGTAGTTAAATCATAATTGGGTAAAATACTGATTTATTAATATGGAATATTAAATTATGTAAAAGCCTCTTCCGATGGTCATTTACAAATACCTAGATAAATTCAATTGAATCATATGTCTATGTCAATTAAATTACCTAGATTCAATAAGATTTAATTCCAATTATGATTACCCCCGCCCAACAGTTATATTCCTATCCTGTAAGAAAATCTATTAAAGGTTTATCTATCCTTAAAGAAGATCGTGGGTTGTTGAGTATAAGTTCATTAAACTTAAAGTCTCTATGTCTAGTTCGTTTTAAGTTTAACTAATCAATTTTATTAATGGCCAGTTAATAAAAAGGCATTAAGATTATGACTCAACAAATAACTCTTTAATTACCCAAACTATAATCTAACCCTTTTTTAAACCAGTGATACTAGATTTTATCACAACCCTAGATATTTAACTTAGTTACAATGCATAGTTAAAGCTGATAAAAACTTAAAAGACATAAAATGAAATTGCTGAAAAGTAATTGTAGAGTAATGAATTGCAATAAAAAGAAATGAAATGCTAAGATAAAAGGAAATAACTTCTACTATATACTATTTAGATATCTCCCATAAAATAATAATATATATACTTGTGATATTTTAAACCAACCGTCCGGAATGGCGGTATCCTCATTAAGTCAAATTCAAATATACCAGCCATAAGGCGGAACAGAAATATAAATTTAAACCAACCGACCTAGAATGGCGGTATCCTCATTAAGTCAGGTTTAACCAGTTTAAATTGAATAACCAACCGACCTAGAATGGCGGTATCTTTTTATTAATTCAGATTTTAAATAGTTTATATATTATATTTTAAGGGAAATTAATCTAAATAGCAAAAGTAAAAGAATTACCTTATTACCTCAGCATAGAGACGTACCCCCTCATGGATGGATAGAATTACTACTACAAAGCGTAAATAAAACTGAATAAAAGAAGAAAATATGAAGAACTCTCAATTTATTTATAAGGATTTCAGAGGAAGAGGTACATTTGAAACTAAAAATTCGAAATTTATTTATAGGCAAAAAAATCTTATTTTTTTATTATTATTTTTCTGATTTTTATTTTTTTATTATTTTATTATTAATTTTTTTGGATCGCTGAACTTTCGACACGTGGCATGGTGTGCTAAAAAAGACGGCTCATTGAATTTTTGACATGTGGCATGGTGGTGCAATTACCAAAATACCCTCGGTGTCGGGATGTCCAAAATTACCAAAATACCCTTTTCGCCAAATTTCACAGTTTTGCTCCAAATCACCTCCAGAATGTCTTGAACTTTATTTTGGTGTCGGAATGCCCAAAATTACCAAAATACCGTGTCGGGATGCCCAAAATTACCAAAATACCCTTTTTGCCAAATTTCACCAAATTTCACAGTTTTGCTCCAAATCACCTCTAGAATGTCCTGAAACTTTATTTATCTACAAAATAACACAAAACACATCAAAATATTCACAAAACTCAAGAAACTATACAAAATATTAAGTTAAATGAGTGGGAAATAGTGATACATGTTGGATAATATGACCCATAGCGTCACTATTTGCACAGATCATTGTGTTGCTGTAGCAAATTAACTATGTAACAAGGAAATTGCACTCTCGTCATTTGTGATTAGATCACCATAGATATATAAATGAAGAGAGGTCCCTATGATTAGTTCCTGGATTGAGATGATATGAGACAGTATCAGTCCACGAATGATTAATCATTAAATATCCCTAGCCGTAGTATTATCGAGACTGGACATCGATAATGCGGAATAGGCTAGTATTGCACTTGTGCACGTTGTGAGGGCACAACGGCATAGTTCTCAATATATAAGTATTGGATACTTGTGCAAGTGCGATAGGAGGTCGTGTTTCACCGATGGTACGGGAAACAGCTTCGCTCTGGATAGACCCTTCGGAATCCCATTGGTATTATGACTAGGTGTCTATGGGAGGCCGAAATCAAGGTAGGTGTGTATAGTCTTAACATGAGACTTGCATCGCTAATACTTACGATAATCGATAAACTTTGGTTTTGGTGGTTGGGGGATCTTAACTGGTTCTGTGTTCACCTATTCTGGGTTTATCAGGAATCGTAGTGTATTGGATGTGATGTCGAGACGGAAGTATCACTCCAGTCATAGTGGAGATGATGTCACGCAGGATACGGTATTAGTGCTCTTAAGTGATGCGCATCCAATCGTGATATTATGACCAGGTCATGAATATCCGATTATAGAGACTAGTTACCAGACATCCGATATGTGTTTCGGACGGGGCAGACACTTATCCAGCCCCAGCCCTAGCACGTGATTATCCGATACTGGGCCGATATGCACAATACAATAGTATACTACGCTTGATACAGATCTTTGATATTCTTTAATGGATATGTCCGGAGAATTAGGTAGACTTGGTGCTTTGCTAGGAGTCGACCTTGTCTCGTAAATCGGTAGAACATAGTACTTGGTACGTACGTGATTCGGATACTCCGACGACCGTATTTACTGCCAATATATCCGGAGATCTCATGGGTCGCTTCCCGATAATCCACCGATGACGCACAACTTGCACTCTTGAATAATCTGGGATTATATAGATGAGAGAGAAAATTAATCTAGGATTAATTACGGAGATATTTTATCTAGGATAAAATATCGTCTAGAGAGAGATAACGATTAATTTGGAATTAATCGGTAAATTAATATATTCGATATATTAAACGAAATTAGATTTCGACGCGGAATTAAAATTAGATTTTAATTCGGGCAAACGAGTTAATTTAGAATTAATTCGTTAGCGACGTAAATAATAATTTCGCTAGGCGCAATTATTTATTTAAATTCGATTTAATTAACGTCGCGACGTAAGTTCGGTATTTCGGAAATATCGAACCCGAACGCGTGAGTGCACGTGGGCCCACTTTCATTTGGAAACGTGTGGGGCCCACATGACACATGTCATATTATGCATTATTTAATTCTAATGCATTGCATGGAGATAGTGTACAATGCACTCAATGGTTTTGCATGGAAATTGAGTGTTTGACACTCTAAGCCATTGCATGATTTGTGTCATAAGTATATTATTAATTTAATAAATATTATGGCATAAATATAAATTGATTTTTTGTAACAAAAATCATTTTTAACTCTCCACTCTCTCACGCCCAAAATGGGGCAAACTCACTGGTTTTTCATCAAGAAAAACGTGAGCTAAGGGAAGCCAAGAGTTGGGTTTTCATGGTGAAAACCGCAAGTGCTAGCACACTACGAGTCTTGCGAAGGTGGTAGGGAGGTTCACCCATGAGCCAGGACTCATCCGACGGAGTTTGGAGCTTCGTTTTGAGACCCGAAACTGCCAAGACAGTGAGCATGGGCTGCTGCAGTGGGCGCTCAAAGGCAGTGCGTTTTTGGGCTTGATTCGTCTTCAATTCGACATAACCGATCAATGTGAGTATTCCGCTACCTCCGTTGATGTATTCACGTATGTTTTCATGTCTTGATTTGATCTTGGGACCTTAGAAAAACTCAACAATACATTTATCACTCATCACACCCCCAAACCTAACATTTTGCTAGTCCTCGAGCAAAATAAAATAACATAATAAAATTTTAACTAAGCCACTTTCGTAGGGATCACTATTGCATTTAGCATATGCAACAAGCTTTTAAACCCCTAGGTGTCCCTAGTGGACGAGTTGTAGTCTCGTGAAGGTTTACAGCAATGATACCCACAAACATTTTATAAAAGTAAAAAGGTAGTGAAACTAATGCACACAAAAGCAAAAAGACAAGAGAAATAAAGAAGTTAGTGACTAATCATGTGAAACTTCTACTCCAAGTTATTAGTTGTTTTGTTTCATTCTAAATTACTAAATAAGTAAATTCTCAAATTATTTTTACCATTCTTCATATACACAGCCAACAAAATATTAAACAACTCATTTTTTACCCACAACGGTCATAAGTGCAGTTGATAAGAGAGTAATATTTTTGTCCTAAAGTTCTATCAGATTTCACACCTTTTGTAGTAATGGAATAAATTTTCTGATTTTTCTGATTTTTTCTTTGATTTTTTCTTTTCTCTATTTTTTATTTATATACAATATCTTCTATCTATGTAGCGAGCTTTAGGTCGGTGACTCTCAAACCAGTTGGCTTTAGGGCATCAGGTGTTAAGACACCCCTAAGGACTTAATTACTCAGACTTCAGATATATATTTTTATTTTCTATCATCTTTTTTATCCATGTAGCGAGTGTTGGGCCAGTGACTCCCAAACCAGTTGGTTTTAGGGCACTAGGTATTAAAATACCCTCACAGACTTAATAACTCGGATCTCAGAAATTTTTATTTTTTTTTTTTATTCCATTATGTTTTTTGAGATGCTTCTCCAATTAAACTATAGCACTGAATATTACAATCTTTTCAATTTTATCCTATGTCCGTATGTTACCATGTATGTTGATAATATCTGCTAACTAAGTATATGAAGATCCATTTTAGTCAGTTTAATGGAGAATTTACAGATTAAATAATTCAAAAGTGAATAAACAAAAATTAACTTGTTTTGAATTAGGTTTGAAATACGTCTCAGGAGTGGAAATTCCTTACACAGCTATTTCTTACCAATTTCATCTTTTTAGTCAACATAACAACCACATATTTCTACTAGTCATAAAACTATAATTTACATGTTTTTTTTTATTCAAAGGCTCTTGCTGACGAAGGATTGTTCACAACTAGGACTTCCCACTCAAGGGTTCAAGCGACCAAGTGAACGCACATTTTTTATACCTTATGGTACGTGCCAACGAATTTATGGTGTGTGACTAACTGTCGAATGGACTTCCCGTTGTAGATTCCCCAGAGGGAAGGTGGAGCGAGGCTCACTTAAGTACCCTAGCCCCTTAGGCTCTTATCGCTTGTTGTCAGGAATAAACAACGAGTCCTCCAAACTAGTCTGTCACAACAAGCTACAAGTGAATGATTATCTAGGTGCCTCCACAGCTTTTCCTTATAAAAAGGTAGTGAGTGAAGGAAGACACCAAACCATCACCTAGCTTTAAATATGCCCTTTGTTTTTATTAATTTTTTAATTTTTTTGTATTTTTCGAAAAAGTTTGGACTAAAAATAAAAACACAAACTGTAACAAGATACTATTAACTATTCCTCACCCCCAAACCTAAATGAGACATTGTCCCGAATGTCTTAAACAGTAGAAGAAGAGTTTAGAAGATAGTACCTGGTTGGCTGAATTACTACAAGCAAATTAAAGGTTAAGATCCAGATTAACACGACGCCTCTTACCACGATCATCATCAGACCATTTTATCTTTGAAATGATAGGGTCAACTTGTGGTTCATAGGCTATGAGTTGGTCAAGTAGATCTGGAGCAGACCTAGCAGTAAAAAGGAGTTCTTTCATAGGTTTTGACACGAACCCATTTCTCTGGGCATCATCAAGAAACACACAAAGAAAATCATAAAATCCATCAACGTTTAACAGCCCAATCGGTTTCTGGTGTATGTTCAAGTTTGCCCAAGATAACACTATAAAAATTTCCTCCAGTGTGCCAAGCCACCTGGCAAAGCAATAAAAGCATCAGCACGGTTAATCATTCTACCAGTCGTTCAGACATACCTGGCACGATCAGTTCCTCTCCGTTTGATGGTTCAATCAGATTTGCCTCCGCCATATATTAAGTGCATATTTCTTACAGCTAAGACTCGACCCAATTCTTGTGCAGCTTCTATGTATTGTGGTTTAGTACCAACACTACTACCACAAAATACACAGATGTTTTCAACTCGTCTTCTTGAAGTGGCTTCCATTTTTTTTTACTATGGATGTCTTCAAAAGTGCAATGATGAATTGAATTTATAATACCTGAAAAGGGTGAGTAAAATAATAGCACTAATATCTTCCAAAAGACGTTAAATAGCAAAATAGTAAAATAAATCGTGAGAGTCAAAAAGGTCTGGATCCTGTCGGAGAAAATAAAAGAAAACAACAAAACAAATCTCAATTATTAGGAAAAGACAAAGAGATATAATATGTACAAGATTTTACAGCTTGATTAATGTCTATGCGTCAGGGACAAGCTTCCCATCCAATTTTCTTATAAATTGGCAAACAGGGTCTTTTTTAGTCAGATTCCCAAGACTTAA